>JAGXCT010034123.1:0-30162 GCA_022495035.1 Philopotamus ludificatus
GTGTGTGGTCGCTCGCTACTTGTCACTCGTGACTCGTTATAACCAGATAACGCCTACAGACGAATACCGAGACAAACCCCCTCCTACTTGCCTGGCCACAGTCGAGGGGGTAAACTCCGATACCAACAAAGGTGGAAGATATACGTAAAAGGCCAACAATGGCCAAGAGAGGGAAACTCTTTGCAAAAAACCGCATACCAAGACGGCTCGGGGCCCCGCGGTATGGACACGAAAGGGGAGCCCTCGCGTCACACGTGAGACTCAGGTTCCTTTGGCCTCGACTACCTTGCGAGAGTTTGGTAAGACCCATGCTTTCAGCGAGTGAGAGCCTTGTGGCTGGCCAATGATGATGATGATGATATGAGTGCACGAACTTTTTGTCTCTATGCATGCTCTATATTTTAATACATGGCGCATTTCAGATATGTATGAAGCTGTGTCAGACCGGTCCGATACAGTTCCATCCCTTGCCATCCACCTTAACCGCATATATTGGATTTGGGCCGGTTCAATCGATGCAACAAAAGCAGTTTTTTTCTTGAAACGCGTGATGTTAGAATATATTGTTATTTTTTTTAAGAAAATGGGAAATGAAGAGGGAACGTGGCTTTGTATAACTCTACGAAAGTCGAGGCACATCGATCAAATGCCCTGTAGCAAATTACGCCGCTGATCAGGTCCATGTGTCCCATAGGGCCCTCCACCGAGAGACCCGTAGAGGCAATGCCACATCAGACATGACCACAGAACATGACTGTAATCCTGATTCGTTCCCACACCAGCAATGTGGAGATGCTACAAGGTTCAACTCTTTAAGTTCTCTCTCAAGTTTAGCCATAAAATTGCCGTGGTCAGTCAATTCCTGACTGACCCAGAAGTCTGGGATGAACCAGCTACGATTAAGCCTGGCTCTGATATCGCGAAAGAAGAGATAGGTAGTCCGCCCTTTGAGGGAGGCATCCCACCTATCCTGCACTGATCAAGAGCCGATTCGCAGACGTGTGATTTTAAAGTTGCCAAAGATTTGCCCATGTATGTTATACGTACGTTGACATGTTGGCTGAGTTCCACTCCATGCTCCTTTAACCAAACAGACTCTGGTGTTGTTGCCTTGGATGGAATATCCTTTCTCGCATTGATAGCGGACTGTTCCAGTAACACTGAGCGACGATATCGACACCAGCAACCCTGGATGCAAACTGTGATTGACGACCGAAGGATCGCTACATGTGATTTCTGAAAAAAAAAGTGTATCATTCAACGTGTTTGATTCAACAATACGAGAGTAGAAGGGAATTGGAAATTGCATCTCACCAACGCATGCTGGAGCTTCGGAGCTCCAAGTGCCGTTGTCCTGGCACAATCTTCTCGAAACCCCATCCAATTTCCAATTCTTGTTGCATTCATATAGCACGGCTGCGCCGTAGTACGTCGCGTTCGTGGCCAACGTTACCACGCCGTGCAGAATGGTGCCTGTCTCTCCGCAATCGACATCTGAAACCCAGCGAAATAAGTACACGCCAAAATATATACTCATTGGATCATTCCAACAATAAATCTTACATTGACATCTTGGCGTGTTTCCACTCCACAATCCCGTGTCTTCGCATGTGGATATGCTCTCCCCAATGATCTTGTAGCCCCTCTCGCAGCTGTATTTGGTCAGAGCGCCGATCTTGTACGTCGTCGTCGCGCTGGTGCTGGTGTCGAGCCTCCTCAGCAACGTGCGACCGTACATCCTGTCGTTGCCAGTGACTGAGACTATGCTGTGCTCGGCAACCACCGGTTCAGGGCAACGAATCTCTTCGCACTTTGGGGAGCTGTCGCTCCATTGTCCCGTCTCTTGGCAGATTCGTATTTGTGGCCCTACGATCCGGTAGTTGTGCGTGCAAGAATACCGGATGTAACTGCTGAGGTGCGTAGTACCGTTGACGTATTCGGCCACTCCGTATAGCATCGGCGGTATTTTACCGCAGTCGACATCTAAAAATGTAGTATAATTATGAATTATCCAGATAAAAACATACAATGGCTTTAAAGATCTACAAAAATGCCTAACTATAGATCATTGTAGGTATAGGTCAGAAGAAGGAATGGAGAATACATGACCGAACTGCTCTAAAGAGTTGTCTGTCAAAGTAAACAACTAAAACTCGAGATCTATATAACTAAAACCAAGCTGATTTATGTTTAAGTCATCAAGGGAGATATGTGATATATCCCAATATTAATTTAACCTTCAATTTTCTGGGAACATGTGTTGAAAAACGCTGATCTAAAGGAACATCACTTAATTCTGAGCTATATCAGTTAATTTAGTAGTAGTAGTAATGTGACGATACGAAAATCTTCTAGTTGTCAACCAAGAGAGGGTAATCCCTTGAAATCTGATGAAGGCGGACGGGGAGTGACGGAAGTAACTAAGGAGAGGGAAAAGAAGACGAAGGATTTAGTCTACTGCGCGAAAGACGACTTTTTTCATCCTTTTTCTTCCTAAACTAGCTGAGTACTCATTATTATTCATGTGATCTTTTCAAGGTACTTTGATATATGTCCGCTTCGGATAAGGTTCAACTAAATATACACCAACTAAAGTACTTGACAAGTAAGTGACCTCTGACAGAGATTTAAAACTGAGAGTTTTAGAAAGATCTTCTATATTCCATTGTATATCTCTCATTGACAAAACCTGGCAGGATGTTACCGAGCAATGAATCCAACTTAAAGCAAAGACGGAAATTGACTTAAAGGCTGTGCCTATATCAAAGAATATTATCTTTCTGTGTCCATGGATCTGGGTGCGGATGATGGTGATGGGGAAGAGTTATTAGAGAACCACGAAGAAGATCCAATCTCTGAAGAGCTGCAAGATCTTGAGATGGAAATCTTTTCTAAGTGTATTATTACGATTCCATTTTTATAGCATTTTTGAAAATTCAAGTATCTACTTGAAGAAGAGTAATTAAAGTTAAAGACTCACATTCGCATTTCGGTGGTTCGCCCGACCATACGCCATTGGAAGTGCACGTGAATATATTTTCTCCAATCAATCTGTGGCCAGTATCGCAAGAGTATTTGATCGAAGAATGGACGTTCAGATCGTATCCTTCCACATACGAACCAGGAGGCAGCTCAGGCTCTTCGCACACAATCACTATAAAAACAAAAGTAGATCAGTATCTCTCCATCTTAATTATACGTCTAATAAAAATAATAATTACATTCGCAAGCCGGTGTATTGTGCGACCACTTTCCGTCTCTGTTGCAGACTAATATTTCAGAACCGACGATCCAGTGGTCTACATCGCAGATATATTCGGCGACGCTGCCGTGAGTCGTTGTGTCGTTCAGTAGTGTGAAGGTGCCGTGGTCGATGTGAGCTGGTGTTCCGCAGTCGACGTATTTGCAAGAAGGCGGAGTACCAGTCCAAGTACCTCCCAACGAGCATTGCACGTTCTGAAAAATAAATGCAATCCGTTATAAAATGAAAACCACTGCAGTGGTTTTATAGTACGTACCGCTTGTCCGAACAATATGAATCCAGATTGACACGTGTACGTAGCGACTGATCCTGTTTGGTGTCCGTCAGTGACAACTTTAGCGCCGGGTACTTGCGGAGGATCGGGACACCAATCGAACAGACACTTTGGTGGCTCTCCGGACCATTTTCCATCGTCTCCACATTTCCTCTCGTCGTTTCCGTTCAGAGTATAATTCTGCTTGCACGTATAACGAGCGATGGCTCCGTGCGTGGTGCGACCCTCGACGAAGATCGCATTACCATTGTCGATAACGTTCAATGTTCCGCAGTCGACATCTATAAAAAAAAGAGATTAGATCAGAACAAAATAAATAATATCCATCGATCCATCGTTTCAAACCGCAAGCCACCTTGGTCCACTAGCACTATAGATCTTAAGGCAATTTGTAAGACCTTCTCTCTAATGATAGATCCATCGATATGTGATAAGATAGAACCTCTAGTAGAACAACTCTAGTAAATGGCTCAAATCTTAAAATACCGAAGGTGATACATTAGAAGACCCACGCCTTGGATTGTCAATGTGCAAGAAATGAACTTATTTTAGAGAAAAATTCAGGGGTCATTGGCATCTTTATTGATGACCAATCAAAATACAGTGACGGAATCAGCACAGTCGACCCGGGGATTACAAATGTACTTATTAAACATGACAATGAGTATCCCTAAACTAATCCTTTGTTGCCTTCGCCTTTTAGAACCCCACAAGGACAATAGTAATTGGCTACGTATGCAGGTATGGATTAACCCACTAGCCCTACACAGGGACGGATCTCTTAGTCAGCAGACCCAACCAGCACACCTTAGCGAAAGTCTAAGTCGCAGGATTTTGGCATTGCTTCTATCCGAGAGAGATTAATCGTTGCTTCCGCGACTTGAGGCTCACACAAGGGCGATATCGACCAAGCCAATCCTGTGATTACATATGAACTTATTCGACTATACACTATCGAAGAGTATAGGGTATTAATAGCTTCGTATCCCGAAAGGCTGTCGCCTTCGAAAATGACTATGAGTATCCCTAAACTAATCCTTTGTTGCCTTCGCCTTTTAGAACGCCACAAGGACAATAGTAATCGGCTACATAAGCAGGTACAAATTGATCCACTAGCCCTACATAGGGACGGATCTCTTAGTCAGTAGACCCAACCAGCACACCTTAGCGAAAGTCTAAGTCGCCGGATTGTGGCATTGCTTCTATCCGACAGAGATTCCTCGTTGCTTCCGCGACTTGAGGCTCACACAAGGGCGATATCGGCCGAGCCAATCCTGTGATTACATATGAACTTATTCGACTATACACTATCGAAGAGTATAGGGTATTAATAGCTTCGTATCCCGAAAGGCTGTCGCCTTCGAAAATGACTATGAGTATCCCTAAACTAATCCTTTGTTGCCTTCGCCTTTTAGAACGCCACAAGGACAATAGTAATCGGCTACATAAGCAGGTACAAATTGATCCACTAGCCCTACATAGGGACGGATCTCTTAGTCAGTAGACCCAACCAGCACACCTTAGCGAAAGTCTAAGTCGCCGGATTGTGGCATTGCTTCTATCCGACAGAGATTCCTCGTTGCTTCCGCGACTTGAGGCTCACATCAGAGTATAGGGTATTGATAGCTTCATATCTCAAACGGCTGTCTCCTTCTTAGTATTTCTAAACTAATCCTTAAACTCTGGGGGATCTCTACATAGACTCTGGAAGGCAGCATTGTGTGCCTTTCTTTATCTTGATTCAAATCGGGGATCGTAGAATGAATGCAGCATTATTTAAGATAGTTCTTATGTGTCTATGAATGGGAAAACGATAGATCGGGGTTTCACTGTGATTTACAGTCAAATTGATTCGAAATAATACTCACATTTGCACGAAGATGCGATTCCCGTCCAGAATCCATCGCCGCCACACGTCCTGTTCTCATCGCCGACTAGCATATGACCGAGAGGACATTTATAATTTATTTGAGATCCGACTGAATAGTTCTTTCCTATAATAGTAGTATTTAATAATTTATCTGGACTTCCACATGATGCAGGTGCTGCAAATTAATTTTACAAACAATGACACACAGATACATAACGAGGATTCATTAATGCGATCGCTGCGTAACACATTGCGATATGATCATAGCTGCATTTTTAATGATGATAATAAAAAAACTGCATTATCAAGATGATGAGACTTACAGTATTGGCATATCCAATGCAGGTAATCGAGATTGCATCCGACGTCGTTCCATAGCCAAGAGCGTCCTCCGTCGAATACGACACAGTTTTGCTCGCCGTTATAATTGTTGGGCTGTTCTTTACCCCAGGCCGGTTTACTGATCACTGTGCCTGAGGATATCAATAAAGAATTAATGAACACACTGGCATATTGTCTGTGTTCTATCTAAAACTACATACCGTTGACCCATCTCCATGTTTTCGATAAGGTTCCGGCCTCTTTTTGAGCGCCGATCCAAATCAGCAGCGTTTTCAGCTTCTCTCTCTTCCTCTCCAATTTTTGGAATAAAAATGTAGACGTGACTCCCTGTCAAATATATACGTACATATCATCATAATAAATATATTCGTATACTATTTTCGAATGTATACCTGGAAATTATGGACCATATCACCTCCTCGACTCATACAATATTTCCTTGCATCTTCGAACGTCGCTCCTTTTCCTATATTGAGTTCATAGCACGTTCTTGAAAATACAGAGAGTTCATGATCGTTCGGTATACCTCCAGACGCACAACGATCAATCGAAAATTCTGAAATATTCCATTAAATGTATCATAACTTATTAAACGAATATATTTCAGCTGAAAATATAAATAAATACCTTCAGTGGTGAATACTTCGACTTCACACAATGACAATGATCCTTCGATTCCAACCAATTGCAGAAAAACGTGTTGTCCGATCAACGTCCTTGCACATGTGAACGTCTTCGTAATGCCTTCGTCTAGAATTGTAATTAATTTATTATTATATTATTCATATACCATTGTTAAAAAAGGTTTCCGACTCCAAGTATAAAACATTAAGGGGAAAGATGAACATTTGATGCCTTGTATAATGCAAAAAAATGAAGAACAACTCTCGCCACATTTACAAAGAACTGTAGAGCCTAACATATCATCCTACTATGGTCGTTAATATCCCAGAAACTAGAGAAGGGTTGTTCTATCGAAGACTCTTTATTTGATCCTCTCTCAAGCATATGCAATGGACATCAGACTCGACGAATACAGCTTTGAATCCATCTGAGTCATATACACAGCTTAGAAGTTCGAAGAAGAACTTTTTGACGATAAAAAATACGCGAGGGACATGCTGAGTACATTGAATCCAAATCAGAGACTTATTTCTGAAAGGAGCATCGATTTTGAGTAATGTTTTACTATGGTCGTTAATGTCCCAGAAACTAGAGAAGGATTTTCCTATCGAAGACTCTTTATTTGATCCTCCCTCAAGCATAGACAGCTTGAAAATCGCTGATCTAAGCTGCAGAATGAGACCAATAGTTAATCTGATTGTTCAGAGTTGAAAATTCAACATGGATTATTCAACGTCGCAAAACTAGAGATAATCTGCACAATCTTGAACGAATAAATCCAACTTCTTAATTAAGCAGATGACATTGATGTTAAAGAGTGATCATAAAGATACATGTCAACTGATAATCCGAGCTGCAATGGACATCAGACTTGACGAGTACAGCCTTGAGTCATATACACAGCTTAGAAGTACGAAGAAGATCCTTCCAGATAAACAAGTACTATTTTAAATGCAATTCTCGTGGAACATTCAAGTCAAACTTGGTCAGATCTTCATTGTGTTTGTCAGGCTATAACAAAGTAGGGTGAGAGAGGATAGACATCTTGGCAATAAAGATGAGAGCTGGATCATTAAGGCAGAAGTAGAAAGGACATTCTGAACTTACCCATGACTCCTGGGAACCAAGCGCATAATGGGTTCCTTTGAAGATCCGAGCTGCTGTTGCCGACTCTTATTTCTAGATCCTGCAGTGGTTGTTGACCTAGATCGTAAAAAATCATTAGATTTTGCATTCATGCATAAACAATGTCTACATTAGTGTGGATGATTACCGCAGCATCCTCTGGTCGTGACCCTGACTACTTTTATGGGATAGTGTCCCAACAGATCGACCTGCCACCATGGAGACGCCTCTCTTTGGGTCTCTGTGCATCGTTTGCCATCGTGCTCTGTCGTTTTATCGCCATCGTTGCCGTTGAGTGCGCTTCCTCCGTGCACTGACGTAGATTGATTCGCAGGCTTCAGATATGCCACGTTGATCCCTGAAAATATTTTTCAGAAATGAATTAAAACATAATGATAATAATACTATAGCATGAGTAATTAAAAATCCAATTTTTATACGAATTGCATCATAGAAACCTTGAAACGGTGCAGTGGCAACTTTCATTAATATTTAAATTTAAATATAGCCTCGGGTATATTGAAAGATAATTTTTCTAGATATATAAAACGATAAATCGGGGTTCCACCTGTATTAATATTGTATGCGATTTACTCACCACAGAATGGCAAATCGCCATTCCACGTGGCTCCTGGTGTGCATTGCAGTTGTGAATTGCCAAATAGTTCGTAACCGTTATCGCACGTGTATGTGGCCGTTACTCCAGGTGACAGGTCTTCGTTTGACAGCTTCACTCTGGCATTCGATGGTATCGGTGGGGAGCCGCATTTTCTCGTTATCACTGTAAATAAAATAAAATATCATAAATAAAACATTTTTTTTACGATTAGATTAATAAATGGGTACCCAAAAGAAATGTCGTCTTCTTTATTCCAATTAAAGTGAATAAAGATATTTTGACTTGAAGCAAATCTAACTTCTTTGATTGAAAAAATAGCAGACATACTCGGATATTCTTGGTAAAGTGCGTAAAGACGTGTTAAATATATCATAAAGGTCTGGAGGCATGGCAAACTGGTACCACATAAGCTTGCAGAATTGTTATTTTACAATATCTGATGATTGGTGATGAAAAATGGCTTCTCTATTCGAACGAGAAACGCAAAAGACAATAGCCATCAAAAGACTAGATACCAAAACCAAGCCCACGTCTCGCCAGAAAAAATAACCATTCTATATTCGGTTGGATTGGAAGGGGATTTTTCATTCTGAAACATTGAAACCGGGTCAGGAATAATGACATAGCTTCAGCATCAGCTGTATCGGTTACATGAACAATTGAAAAAAAAACGCACTCCCAGGTCAATCATAAGCAACTGTTTTTGCAACACGATAACGGTCGATATTTAATTTTTTTAGAACCTAGACATAGAATGGAATATTTTCATCAGATATCTATCGGATTATCATCTATTTTGATCAATGCAACATTTTTTTGACGATAAAAAAATACGCGAGGGACATGCCTGATTATAAAAAGCCTTCATTTAATAAAAAATAAAAAGATTTTTAATTTGCTAGTAATATCACTAGATGTCGCCACATCTTTAAAGGGCTAGAGTGTGATTAGGTGATCATTTGTAAATTTTAATGTTTATTATTGTTTAAATTACTCAACCTATGTGACCCGTCACATGGATTTAATTAAAAAAAACATCAAATTTGACCCACTTGGGAAAAAGATTCGCCCTCCCTGGTCTATGACATATGTAGAACAATTCGGCAGTGAGCTAATGCGATGAGAGCATGGGTAACGACGTTTTGGCTTTTATGGAAATATTAACCCGATTGTGGTTCTAGAAGAATCCGGGCTCTCAAATTCTACGCATCAAAATTCGGTACTACTTCATACAACAGGAGCAAGGCCCCATAGTTTGAGATCTATCGAGTAAAGTGACCTACAATACGATCAAGACAAAGATAAGCATTGATTCCCGGAGGAAGCCTATAGATTATATATAGATGCCCCAGAGTCTTAGAGGGCAGTTGAAGACGGTCAATCATGTAAGAAGGCGATAGCCTTCCCGGATAGAAAGAAGTCTAGTCTAGCAGGAAGTCTTTGCCACCTTGAGGATACTACGCGATCTCCAGCAGAGACAAATTCGTCCCATCCCTGATGCCAGAACTGTGACGGTCGTCCTCCAGGTTATCTAGGCTCTTCGAGCTATCAACACGCGGATTGTAACAATAAGAATCAGACGAGGCTAGGGCCAATTCGTATTTAATTTACGGTTTAATCGGGTGCTACCCTTCTATAACACACACGTCCCTGAATTTACCTGGATAGCGGCCTGGCTCCTCATAGCTCCGTAGAATCTACGAAACCATGATTGTGCCAACCGCCATCGCCGCCACGTCATAAATACCTCTCAAAATTGATGATGACTCTCATCCATTTTTAATGAGAAGAAAAAAAAATCAGGTGACTACCCCTGGGCTATCTTTGACTGAAAAAGGTACTATTTTTTTATTTGGAGGAAAGTTTTTTGAAATATTTCACTATAAATTACTAAAACATAGCCTAATTGTGTCCAATTATTAAGATTAAAATGATACACCTTAAAAAATGATCAATTTTAATAATAATAAAAAAAACAAAGATGATTTCTCTTGAATGATAATGCAATACTACACGCAGGAAAAAACACAAGTTCTGCAACATTCACCATATTCACCTGATGTTGCATCCACGGACTATCACCTTTTTGGTCGATCGAAAATTCGATCAATCAATTTTTAATGCATTCTAATTTATACAAAACTACTGCTCTGTCCAAGACATTAAGGAAAAGATCGACATATAAAATTGTGACCTGAAAACCCATTTTCAGCCCCTGTGCGAATAAAAAACAGTATGTCGGTCTGGTTTATAATGCCATAGTCAATGATCCGACACGCCGCGCGTCCGTTTCGACACATGATGGAAATGTCACGAAATCTTTCAACCAAAATATGGCGATTCGCTACCATATTTTCTGTTGCTTCATTAGAGAGGAGTAGGCAGAATTCGTTGTCGAGTGGGTGCCGCATATTTGGTATTGAATGTCTCGGAATAATGGCGAGTACAACGACCTATCAACTTGACCGAATCGCCATTTTACTCGAAATTTAATTAAAAAAATATATATATAAGGTAACAATGAAACAAAGGGAGATGAGATCCGATGGATTGTCGGCCATTGCCGCGTCGTTGATCTTCCGGTCCACAATCTCCACTCCATTAAGAGACACGCGAATTAATTCGCTCATTTCCCGTCGCGAATCACAGCTATAACCATATTTGATTCGGCCGACACTATATTTAAACAATTGGCTTTGTTTTTTTTTTTTTGGAATGTGAGATTCGACTATCGCTATATTTTAATTAAAGTTTTAATGCGGATACGAAGTTGTGCTGAAGAAATTTGCTGGGAATAGAAACTATAATTATATTCGTATACCGAGGCAAACACCTCCTACTTGTCTGGACACAGTCGAGAGGATAAAATCTGATACAAACAGGGTAGAGGATACCCGTCCAATGCCAGCAATGACAAAGATCAGAAAATTCTTTACAAAAAATCGCATACCAAGACGGCTTGGGTCCCCGCGGTATGGACACGAGAGGGCAGCCCTCTTCTCACGTGTGAGACTCAGGGGTTCCTTTGGCCTTAACTGTCATTTGAGAGTCTGGTAAGGTCAATACGCCCAGAGACAAGATATTGATGAATTCTTCATCAATATCTTGATTTGAAATGTTTGAGGTATCTAAAATACCCCCTTCGGACGACGCTTTTGTTTTCGAGCCGTCATGAGGGATGGATTAAAGGCGCAGGGAGATAAAAAATATTCCATATAATATATTATGACAGAATAGTGCACCCCTGAAAAAATATGCACATGTATGATTTCTCACTACAGAGCCAGTATACCCTGGGAAGGAAAACCCTAATCTGTTGACCAGTAATTGGTCTAGTCTCGATACTTTCGCTCTTCTTCCTTCTTTCTATGGTACTCCTATCTGAGGAGCTCTTTCACATGATTGCTATTGCGCGACAGGGTTAATAATCACTTGCGACTTGCTACCTGAGACTCGTTTTGGGTAGATGTACATATATATACCTGTGTATATCTATATAGGTATGTGTATGTGATCGCTCGCTACTTGTCACTCGTGACTCGTTATAAGCAGATAAGAAGATGTTAAACGGATACTGAGACAAACCCCCTCCTACTTGCCTGGACACAGTTGAGAGGGTAAGATCCGATACCAACATGGTAGACGATGTTCGTTCAATGCCAGCAGAGAGGGAAACTTTTTACAAAAAACCGCATACCAAGACGACTTGGGTCCCCGCAATATGGATACGAAAGGGAAGCCCTCATCTCACGTATAAGACTCAGGAGTTCCTTTGGTCTCAACTGCCATTTGAGAGTCTGATAATACCAATACGCCCAGCGAGTGAGAGTTTTGTGGAATTATTTTATCAATTATCTGGAATTCCAGATAATTATCATAAAAAATACAAAGTGGAAAAAGTTAATTAAACCCTTTAGAATCAATCACCAATGAAAATATTATGAAATTAAATTGCTACTTGCAACAAAAGATGCAAGTAATCAATCAGTGATGACATTGTGACGGGGAGCTATTCGGAAAATTTAATTAACACTGCAATTATAATGCAGAAAATGCTGAATAGTTTTATTTAATAACATTTGAACTGTCATGAAATGGAATCAACTAATTTCGACCAAATTATTTCTCTATACAGTGAACCCTCATATAACGAATAAATCGGTAAGATAAATAAGATAACGTTATAGAAAATCCACTCCTATAACGCTCCCTGCTATACCGCGGTACAGCAAGGAGCGTTATAGGAGAGTTCGCTGTATTCGTTATTCGATTTCATATTCGATGAGAACTGAACGACGGATTAATAATTTCTTTCATTGTTTTTTATGGAAATTAATTATCATGCTCCAGTCTCCATGCTTCTATTGTTAGTTTGAAAGAGCTTAATATTCGTATAATCGGCTATTTCTAATGAAAACTCTAATACAAATACGTGGTTTGATTTGAAGCCCAACTATCACATCAGTCAATGTTAACCTTCATATTCGCCAGACATGCGTTAGGCGTTTTGAAAAAACGATTAATTAAAAACAACCGCGTCATCCGAAGGGGGTATCTCAGATACCCCGAAGTATTTTAAGTCAAGATATTTATGAACTCTTCATCACATATTTTAAAATTGATTATTCTAATAAAAACATAGTTATTATAATATATTTATTGTTGATTGGAAAGATGTTAACGTTCTTTTATACCGATGTCAGTTTTATGATCCAATTACAGTGAAACCCCGGCTAATTTTATTTTTTATTAACGAATTATCGGCTTAAAAATAAAAACGGTAAATTAACAGATCCGAGACGGCAGCTCGAAATCAACCGAGTCGTCCGAAAGGGGTCTATCAGATACCCCAAGCATTTCAAATCAAGATATTGATGAATTCTTCATAATTTATTCATGATGAGTTCTCGCGGCACTTGATACTAGTACGTTTCACTCGCACTTGACACATCGTAACGGATGAGAGTGAGAAAAAACATTGCGCCCGTGCCAATGGAAGCGAATATTATTGCTTTTATTTATTTTTTAGACTTTTTGGACGAATAGAAAATTTTTTCGACATGTAGGATTTATATTAAAAGTGTTATTCAACAATAGACCGGCTGGGTAAAAAAAATAATCCTTAAATGCAACATATTTCATAGTGAAAGCATATAATTATGCTTCCGGCCGATTCAGTGTTGGGGATTAATGCATATTTTGAGTCGTCCGAAGGGGGTCTACCAGATACCCCAAGCATTTCAAGTCAAGATTTTTATGAATTCTTCATAATTTGTTCGATATTTTGGATTTTTTAACTAATCTATTCGCATGTTTCACTCGCACTTATCGTACCGGAAGCGAGCGAGAAAAAATCACAAGATTTAAAAATTCATGCCGCATTAGTCCTTCTATGACTTAATTTTATCCAACGTGCAGAACTTATTGTCTGCCGAGATATGAGTATAAAATAACAACGATATATCGTATTTACGTAGTCGAAGGATAAGAGCTACATAATTTTTCTAGCTCTTCCAAACTATTTATTTTACTAATAAACTATTACATTTATTCGCTTCTATATTAACTATCCGCAATGTTTTGATTATTTTTAGGCACCTCTTCATATAAATTTCTTCTCTCAGCTGTGATGTCAGTTTGTTGGGATGATTTAGGATGATCACAGAGAAGATTCATATACCGCGAATATTTTATATTTTTTAAAAAATAGGACTTTGAATATTTTATTTATTAATCGATGCATACTGTTTGAATTTTTAATATCAAAGAGTCGAAATTTTAACGTTTTTATACGTATTTTACGGTATTTGCGTCGTCCCCGCTCGGAGGACACATATGTCCTCGCGGTACTCAATCGGTTAAATCATTTCTAAATTTAAGACGTGCCTTAATATAAATTCATTAAAAAAAAGAGTTGTACTTCCATTTCCTTAATTTGTACACAGATTGACCTCAACGTCGATATTTTTTTTCTTAGTCACCTTATTTATTCAGGAAGCTGTGGTATTAATATTTGTCGTATTATTCCCGAATATGAATGTGGAATGAATGGACGATTTTTTGACAAAATTGAGGAGAGAAGACAGAATCTTCACCCATTAAAAATTTTTTTACCAAAAAAATAATAGTGAAATTCTTTTGTGAACAAAAAGTGATTGATGAATTTTTATTTAGAGACATTTGTCATAAACAAATTTTCTCTCGTGCGCTTACGCGCGCGTTTTACATTATAGAAAGTCTCACTAATAAGAAAATAATTATATGACATATATATTGTTATTTTTTTATTATTTTTGTTGGATCGATTGTTTCGCAATAGCGTTTCGCGCTAATTATCCGAGTTATGCCAAACAATAAGCGGAAGGTCAAGGCCGTACGTCAACTTTTGCGATTATTTTTCGAAACAATGAAGTGCGTACGCGAGATGGCAGATCGGAAAACAGAATCCGCGCTTTCCGCGTTGCGAAACGCCGATGACGTCACAATTTTCCGACTTTCTTCCCAGCTCGCTCGCTGCACAATAGACCGGCAACGTTACATTTTTAATTCCGATCGTGTAAAAACCAAACAAACACTTTCACCGATTCGTATAATTTATTTTTTTCGAAAAAAATATGCAAGTTAATACACGCGACCTCGTTGACATTGCATTTGATTCGCCGTTCACTAAACAAAAATAACAATCGAAAAAATTCGACAATGAACATGTTCTTGTGCGAGATAAATGGTGAGACAGGTACGCAAACCAAATCGAACCTCGAACGCCACAAATCTCATTATTTTTTATTTGTTTAAAATTTAATAGACGTATTTTGAGTGTGACTACGATTTTTATTTATTTTTTATTCCGAATACGACTCGATGACCGGACAGAGTGATCTCATTTTGCGTCGGTGGATGACGACAAGCCTTCAAAATAAATGGACTCGATATTTTTTTCATACAAATAAATCATGACATATGAATTATGCCAGTGGTTCTTAACCGGTGCACCGCGGAAAAAATAGGTAAAAACGAAAAAATCCGCAAAATAGTGAAAACCGAAAAAGTAGTTAGTCAGATCGATCGCACATGTTGTCGCTGGCTATTTCACTCTTGCGTTTTGGGAGTCTCTAGAATTGAAATTACCGGATAGTGCTCTTTCAATGGTAGGTTCAATTAAAGGATTTGTTACCCTTGCAAAGAAAAGAAACCCTAATATTATATCTACGCGCTGTTTTTTACATAGAGAATCTTTAGTGTCGAAAACATTACCAGCGGTACTAAAATCTGTACTAGATCAAATTGTAAATATGGTGAATTTCATAAAATCAAGACCTTTAAAAACTCGCATATTTGAAAAACTTTGCATTTCTATGGAAGCTAAATATAAGTCTTTGCTTTTTCACACTGAAGTCAGATGGTTATCTAGGGGTAAAGTTTTATCTAGATTCATAGCACTTAAGAATGAGTTATTAATCTTTTTTTGAAATGTCTTCAGAATAATGATTGGTATACTAAAGTAGCATATTTAGCAGATATTTTTAATTACTTAAATAACGTTACCACAAGCATTCAAGGAAAAAACAAAAAAATATTTGTCATCCATTGACAAATTGTCAGGATTTAGGAAAAAAATAACTCTTTGGAAAAACGAATAATAGAAAAAAAAATAGATATGTTTCCTTCACTCTACAAAAACATTCCCGAGGAAATTATTTCCGCGATAATAGATCGTTTAACTTTATTAGAAGAAAATATTGCACATATTTTTCCTTCCTTAAATATAGAAAATTATGACTGGATACAAAATCCATTTGCTACAATTGATACACCGTATTGTGGATTTTCATACGCCGAAGAAGAATAATTAGTCTCATTGTAGACTGACCACACTCTAAAAATTAAATTTTCCAAAATGACCATGGAGGACTTTTGGATTTCTGTCCAAGATGAATATCCAGTTCTTCACACGAAGGCACTGAAAAATTTGTTACAGTTTTCAACATCATATTTATGTGAGCTTGGTTTCTCAACAATAACTAATATGAGAAAGACTTACAAATTAGTCGGAAGAATTGAGGGTAGCTATATCAAATATTCGTCAGAATATTTCTGATATCTGCAAAAACCAACAAGCTCAGCTATCCTATTGATTGATTTTTGATTGATAATATAAATTACATTATATTAAGCAGGGACGTCATTTTGGGTGGATAAGAGGCGGAAGGAAATGACCCCTTTCTAGATTTCCTTCGCCTTCAAATATTAATAAATATTTTTAATAAGCGCGTATAAATATAAAATTGTTGTTTCTAAGGAAAAATTTACGAACTAAATTTATATTCAATATTAAACATTTTTTTTATATAACTTAACTTAAAAAGAAAATATGTTCAAAAAATTGCATGTAATTTAGTATGTAACTATTATTATTTTTAAATACATATGTAACAAAAATTATGTCCACATATTTTTTTGACCTCTTAATTCTGGTGCACCGCCATTTTTTTCCATGATTAAAAGTGCACCGTGACTTCAAAAAGGTTAAGAACCACTGAATTATGCTATTATAATAATACGAACGGCGAATGAAAGCCGATATTTCACTCACACTTCGAGTAATCCGATCGTAATCCCCCGGCCATTATTACGAATTCGTGAGTAAAAGTGAAAATAAAATTGACGACATTTGGCTTTTTCTCGAGTAAAAAAATTGGTGAGGTGAAAACGTTCGGAAAAAAGTTGTTATATTTATGTAATCTCAAACACGGATATGAAAATTGAGTACAGATCTCTTATTTTTGTTCATGATTATTTACGCGATTCAATATGATCAGTGGAATTTTTAAATGTTATTTTATAGGAAAAACCACTGGAAACAATTTTCGCGTATTGGGTACGTTAACCTATCTAGATAAATACAATTTATATAAAACGTGCTAAATATGATTAGTGCGTTTGGGTCCATTTCTCGAAATCATGAATCACGAACGTGGGTATATTTTTAGTGTAAAAAACTGGTTTCCATCGATAACCATTATTGCATTATGTAACAAATGGTGCATTGAATGTATACATAATTAATTATGATATTACGTGAACAGTTTCTAGCGGCGTTCTAATTATACCCGGCTCTGATTGGCAATTAGAAATTTTTACAATATAGGAAATTATCTTCTTTTTTTCCATACGTTCGTATAATTTATGTTTTACCAATTTCGGTTGTATCTGAGCCAAGGACGCTGAGGTCCGAGGCGTTTCACGCGGCTGTTGTTGAGGCTAACCTTGAGGGTGTCTGCAAATGGAATTGCCGTGCGATACGTATCTGGGGTCCGAACAATGAGTGGGGCCCCCCCTTTTGTTGTTCGGCCAGAACGGGTTCTTCTTCCGGCCCTGTCTTTTCCGATAAGACACCGATCGACCTTTGTCGAGAGCGGGTCCACGATCGGGAGCCGCGATCAGGCTCCTTGGGCCAGATAGATTTTGAAAAGTGGAAACGCGATCTATCCGAATATTATCTCAGATATGACCTCCGCAATAATATTAACAATACATACATCCGTGAACTTGACACGTGCCGCATCCATCGACAGGTGCATATTGATGAAACTGATTGATGCCGAACGTGCGCGCGGGCGTTTATGAAAAGGTATTTGATTCTGCATAACAATCGAGTCGACAGCGATACATATTTTTAACCCTTTAGCTGCCGAAATACGATATAGTTATTGAGGTCAGATAAAAAAATATTTAATCATTATCATTTTGATTAACTACTTACTACATAAAATTAGAGTGTGGTTTAATCAATCTCCAGTAGTTCAATTTATAAATAAATTCCAAAAGATCGGGTCTGTTGGACGCAAAAAAGACCGAAGCGGAAGTCAATCGCACCGGAAGATCGCCTTTTAATAAGGTTCTACTCAACCAACTGATTTAAAACTGCAGTAGATAAAACAACTGAGTTTATCGGAGGTGGAAGAACTGATATCAGTGTCGAAACGGTACGGAGAAGGCTCAGGGAAGTTGGTTTTATGACAAGATCATTAGCACGCCAAAAGACTCCGGTTTAAAGGAAAAGTGGACTGGAGGAATGTATCTTCTCGGATGAAAGCAAATATAACTTGTTTAGCTTAGTATAGGGAGAAACCAGGAAATGCAGGAAAAATGGTTTGGGGATGCTTCTCTTACTATGGAGTTGGAGATTTAGTGTTCTAAGATGGAACTGTCAATGCAGAAGTTTATAAAAGGATCATATATTGAAACCTCGGTCCATCCATAGAACGACATCTATCTCATATAAACGATAAAAAAAAATATTATTAATCATTTACTTTGATTTAGGAAAAAAATATCTAACACTTCTCTTTCACAAGTTAAAAATTGAATAAAAAAAACTTGGGATTTCAACATTGTCATGACTAGGTAATAGTCCTTATTTAAACTCGAAGGCGGCTCGTCCATATACACTGCGAAGATGCAGCACCCCTAAACAAATTGAAGAAAAATATATTTTTATATTCTCATCATTATCATAATTTGCCAGCCACAAGGTTCTGGGCCTTACCAAACTCTCGAATGGCAGTCGAGGCCAAAGAAACCTGAGTTTCACCCGTGACGTAAGGTCTCCCCTTTCGTGTCCATACCACGGGGATTCAAGCCGTCTTGGTATGGGGTTTTTTGTAAAGAGTTTCCCTCTCTTGGCCATTGCTGACATTGGACGTACATCTACCTTGTTGGTATCGGATTTTACCCTCTCGACTGTGCTCAGGCAAGTAGAAGGGTGTTTGTCTCTATATTATAATGTATATGACTATTGATTAAAGGCGAAGAGCAAGACTCTGCTAGTCAGCGCTACCAGCGTCGTGTATTGGATGGATGCGGGGCGGCGGCGGGGTAGGGGGGATCTTGCCAGCGCTAGTTTTTTTTTTAATTTTTAATCTTCCGCAACATCATCAAATATTTTAACTACGAGTTGTTTTTTTTTAAATATTGATAAAATCATTTACTACACAATATAAATCCAGTTTTTTTGTTTATAAATGCAGAATACATCGTATGAGGATTTACTTGGAAAATTTACTTTATGACTAATAACTGTAATTCAGTAGCTGTATTAAAATATATATTTTAATCCGTGCAAAATAAATAAGAAACTTACTCTATAGAAGACTAGGCACACATCAATACAACAAACATTTTAACAAATGTAGCATTTTGTAGAAAACGGCGATATAGAAGTGAGCTCTATAGCAGGGAGCATTATAAGAGGATTGACTGTATTTTTTTTTCGTAAATTCTCTACTCGCATAATTAGTTGTAGTGTTAACAAGATCGTACTGTGTGGAGGACGAGGCGTGTTATATGAAGACATTTTGCAATGAAAATTGTATGGAACGGTGCATCACATTATTTTTTATACCCAGCTTCCTGTATGAAGAAAAAATACTGTATTTAAAATATTGCAGTAACTAAAATGAAAGCGATGTTTAAGGCCATTTTTGCACGGATTCGATTTTTAAGACTTATAGAAATAAATTAAAGAATAAAAATGTATAAATAGTTCCACGTTAAAAAAATGGTTGCATAAACTGCGAGTTTAATCTGAAGGGTTTTTAATTAAGTGATGGAACTGTCTACTATTCCAGCACCTGTATCGATTCTCTCTTAACCCTTCGGCTGCTTAGATACGATTTATCGTTGTGTGTTTTAGTAATAATAGTGAGCAACATATCTCGGCTGTCAGAGTGTTAAATGACGCGCAGACACGAACGCTAATAATTAAGCGTAACTCGGCAGGCGTTTATTATAATAATCATCATCATCATCATCAGGGGATTGACAATGTTGTAATTGTCGACTTTCTTCGTATTTCACTAGCGTGCAATCGTCCGACATCTGTCTTCTTCTAGATCTGCAGATGTCATCTCTGACTTTTCAATTGGACGCAATTGTTACGGAATCTGGGATAGAAAAAGTGGCGCATTTTTTTTTCGTTGTTGTTATTTTTTATTGCGACTTGCGAATTGATAGCGGTCTCCGCGACTATTTGATAATTGCGTACAATTTGCAAAAGAAGCGACTGAGATGTCGGGTCAATACCCGACCACGTTATGTCATGGCAAAAATGCAATGTCGAATAAAAAATAATGTGAGCGTTTGGCCCACGCCGATCATCATTCATATGCCTTTTCTAGAATTTTTGACATTTTTCGCAGATAAAAAATAATTATTCAAACACAAATGTTAATTGAATCGAATAAATAAACAAAAAGAGTGGAGCCTCGATTTATTGTTTTTCAAGGTACCCTCCAAAAAAAAAACAATGAATGCGGAAAGTAATAAAAAAATAATAATATCGAATAATTAAGATGATTAAGAGATATATTTTAAGTGTATATAAAATACATAAAATCGAAAGAAACACGTAAATGAATGTATATTACGAAGCATGCTTGAGACGATTCGTATGCCCATGAACGTCATGGGCGCCGCACTAAGAGGGTTAACGTCCGCATGTATATTAAAAAAATCATTTTAATTAATGTTGAATCGATCTTAAAAGGTGCCAGAAGAATATGAAACGAATTAACCTAGATTCATTTTTGTTCACAATGTTTTTAATAGATAAAGTTGGATTACTTCCGTTTTCGACACTCAATATGGCAGCATCCATTTTACTAAGTGTTTTACTTTTGAGGTTATTTTTTAAATCAAATAAATAACATCCAATTCGCCTTGAAAAGGCGGGGGTCTAAGCGCAACGAATCCCCAAAAACGTCCGTTCTTTTAAATACCCAATTTCAATACTTTTTTATATAAAAAACACCTCTCTAGGTGATAAAAGGGTTAATGATAAATATGACGTGTTACAATCCGCCAACGCCTATTGAAGATAATAACGAATGTGCGAGACAACACTCTTCTACTTTCTTCGATACAGTGGGGAGGGTAAAATCATCAAAACATATTTTTTTCAGGCAAGAATTCCAAGTCTTAAAGTATTAATATTTTCATTCTACTGCTATGTATACTCAACTACAGTTCTAATGTGCAAGTCAGTAGTGTAGTGAATAAATTAGTCAGAAAAGCAGGGGTCCACGAACTGTAATGTAGGTTAAAACAAATATTTATTGAGGTAATGATGTCACAATATGTATAAATGAAGGTCTTAGGAATAACTTAAGGAGTATAATATTGACATTTCTTGTTAAATATAGTGATTTTAAAAACCCTAGGTTCACTTCTACAAGTTCAAACTTAAAAAAAAGACAACACCAGACATTCCTCACACTTGTCAGCTATCAACTGATGCGATCTCAATTTATATCGGTCAATGGATATTGGAGTGGTATTAAAAAATGAAATGTTCCAATATTGGAACGAGGATTAGTAAACAAGTTCTTCAGTCATCATACCACCTTTTTTTAGCTAATAACGATCGTTAGAAAACGATACATTGGGAAACGATGAAATAGCATTGACAATAAGAACAATAGATCGTTGTCCCAATCTACATTCATTTTTTCGCATAAGATCAACCACATGACCCTTACGAATGTCGAACAACGATATATCGTTGTTCATTAGCCTTATATTGCTCAGAGATTGATAGAGTACCTTGCTATACATTTTTATTAGATAAAGTCCAACTTGATCGTGCTTGAGAAGGCACACATTTACGTCTTCGATCGTTTGAATTCCAGAGGTGCTTTGAAGTGACCTCCGACACAGAATTAACCCTAAGACAGTTTTGGAAAGTACACTCGACTAACGACTATTGCATATCTCTCTTGGCGACGCTTAATCGAAAGTTTCATAGAGCAAAAAGAACACTGCTCGAGATATTTGTGGCCAGAGGCAGTGATTGAAAGGGACTTTGAAGCTGTAGAGCAGTGGTTCTTAACCTTGTTGGAGGTACTGAATCCCACCAGTTTCATATGCGCGTTCACCGAACCCTAATGTCATACGTCGTATCTTTATTCATAATATCGTACAATAAGTCGGGTGTGTGTTTTGACCTCCGTCGATTGACTGACTGACTCACTGAACCGCTGGGGTTCGATCGAACACAGATTAAGAACCACTGCTGTACAGGATATTGAATCTCTGGGCAGGCCCTTGGGTCTGGATGTGAGTGATTGTGTTGTGAAGGATTTAGTGTAATAGAGAAGATCTGACCAATGAGGAGTTTTACGAACTGAACACATCCTTCACGACGGCTCAAAAACAACCACGTCGTCCCAAGGGGGTATCTCAGATACCCCAAGCATTCCAATTAAAGGTATTGATGAATTCGCTGATGTCTAACTGCAGACTGGGCTCTCGCAGCACGTATCATTCGCACGTTTCACTCGGCACACGTACCGGATGCGAGCGAGAAAATACATCGCACGCGTGGCAACAGCAGTGTATATTGTTGTTTTTATTTTATTTTTTTGCAAATGTAGACAATAAAGAACAATGATTAATTATAATATTTATTCTTCAGATTTTTTTAAACAAATACAAAAAGTCTGTGACATGTAGGTTATTCTTTAGGCTCAGGGATGAGCAACCTTTTTTTAAGAACGGGCCAGCTACCAATTAAAAAATATTGTGCAATAAGAAATGATAATACAAACACTGAATAATGAACTCAATGTATCTGAATATTAACAAAATGAAACTCGTGTAAAAAATACAGAAATATTAACCGATCTGTCATGGCGGCTTGAAACCATCAGAGTAGTCCGAAAGGGGGGGTCTATTTATAATGGAAAATAGAATTTTTAAATTTTTATTATGGATTATTCAAATAATAATTATATTATAGATATTCATATGCTTTAAAAACACGCGTCACTAGTATACGTTTCAATAGCACTTGGCACATCGTACTGGATGCGAGCGAGAAAAATATTGGCTACAAAACGTGACTACAGAGCCGAGTGTTGTGGTTTTTATTTTATTTTTTCGCAACTGTGGACGATAAAGATCAAAGAAAATATATACAAATAAAAAAGTTTGTGATTTTTAAGAGTTATATTAACCCTTTCCACTCTGGCTCTCATTAATTTTACGTATGTAAAATAAATCATTGGTATAATGAATAAGAAACATCTATAGGGTTTGATCTGATATCCTGTTCGATAAAATACATTTTTTTAAATAAATTAATTAAAAAACATGGTATTATTTTTTTGATAAAAAATCTTTTAGGCCAATGCGTATGGTATTTTTCCATTCTTTTCATAGAGTGTGCCACGGGTTGATCACTCCTGAGATATAGAGGAAGCCTCTACTTCATTGATCAACGAAATTTTTCCTAGAATGGATGTCAAAAGTCTGTCGTTTATTATTTTATTTATTTATATGAGTGCAAGGCTCCGGAACTAATTAAGGACGAATACCGAGGTTTACGACTGTAGTATTATTAAGAATCCGCATATAAAGAGAGTCGACGTGTACGTATAGATTATTTAGAAATTTAAATATGCGACATTTTAGTTACGGTCCGTATGATGTTTCGGCGAAACAAAAACGCGGCTCGATTTATTGCGAAATAAATTTGCATAAATCACGTTGTACACGATTCACGTACGCCACGTAAGAGATGTAAATTAGAAAAATTAATATATATTCAAAGACTAAAAAAAATTGATCTGTTATGTTTTTCGAACTTTGACTCGACGCTCGTCTCGCGAGGAGAAACATTGAGATTTATTGCGTCGATTATCTACATTTATATATCCGGTTTTTTTTTCTTAATATTGAACCGGTTATTTCAAAATGGTAGATCAAATAAATTGTTATTTTTTTTTACGATCCATCCGGTATTTTTGGTGAGATGAGATGAATTAGTGCCATATCGAAACGGGGCCTTACAAACAAATTAGTTTTAATTGGCCAAGGAGTAGAGCGCTCGGATGGTGTAACGGTCAACGTATTAAATCTAATCAAAAAAATAAATATATATATATATACATAGAAGCCCAGGAGCACTATGATGCATATATGATATATATATATATAAATGTTGTACGGTTCATAACGAACCGGTTCTAGATAAGAATTGAAAAGTTCAACACCATTTTGCGATGAGAATCTCCAGAAATGTCAAGGATTTTTTTTTTAGAAGATGTGACGTTGTAACATACACGCATCCCTGATTGCACGGTATCGCTTTAGCACGTTTCATATAATGATAATCGCCGAATTTTGTTGCGATGTTATTCAAATGATCTTCTCGGTTGACGAAACAATGGATATTTATTTTTTATTTAATAAAAAAAATATGCATAATTGGATGGGTGAAATCCGAGAGGCACTTATCGAATGATCGTCTAAAATCTAAAATAAGCTGTATATTTTAATGATAGTTTATTTTAACACTGGTTTCCAATAACGCGATTATGCTATGACGCAATTCAAGTATCGTATGCGTTGCAATTTAAATAAAATTTAAGTAAAAACTACTTCGTTTTTATATGCGTCTTGATATTCGTCTGTTCTCCATAATTCTGGACCTCCGGATATGTTTGCAGAGCGTAATTGGCGACCGGAAATGTGCAAATAAAATCCATTAAAAATATATCTATATTTTATACCATCGCTAAAAAAGCAAAATGTTAGAAGAAGACCTCGGTTTTCAGTCAGAATCAGATCAGATAAGAAGCGGAAGACTAAAGAAACCGTAAAAATCCTAAATCCTAAAGTATCGCCTTCTGTAGAGCGTCTTAGATGGAAAAGTAGAACGTAAACGGTGACTGGAAAGAGCTAGGAGGTCCTTGTCCGGTTTCTATTGTGTACGTGATAAATCCTTCGTGAGTTCAAGACAGAATTCGAATGAAAAATAAAAGGATCTATGAATTATGAGTTCCTCCATATTTCTTCATTTTAATATATCGAGATTCCATAAAACTCGGCATCTTCTTTTACTGTATCCTTTTAATTCAGTACACTTGATCGCTTAATTTTGGAGTACACTCAAGTAGCTTCACCATTTATTATCAATATGTCCAAATTAGCGAGATTCAAAGCTTCTAGAACAGTGGTTCTTAACCTGGATTCGATCGAACCCCAAGGGTTCGATGAGTCAGTCTTCCCAGGTTCACGTGGAGGACAAAATACACACCAGACTCATTGTACGATATTATGAAAAATGTTATAGGGGTTCGGTGAACGCCCATATGAAACTGCTGGGGTTCAGTACCTTCAACAAGGTTAAGAACCACTGTTCTAGACACTGAGAATACTAAATACTCTTACAGAATGCAATTAAGGAGTAATATATTGAAAACAAACCTATTCTTTATGTTTAGAAATAATTCTGGATAATATTGCCGGATCACGACAGTTTTCTTTTTAGCCACTGTTTATTTTCTACTTTTTCCTACATGATTATCGTCAAAAATGAACTCAATTTTAAATCATGTGAAGAAGTTGAAGTACAGTCGTATTTTAACCCGTTCATCTTCAACATTCTTCGGTAGTGCCACATTTCTAAACGCTTCCATCCGGTTATTGTTCGCAACAGCAACGTCAATGTCTCGCAATCATATAGAAAAATAGACCACAGTGTTCAAAAATTCGGCGACAACATAAAGAACTTCAAGATTTATATCTAAAGAGGCTATAGGAATGATGGAAGTAGAAAGAAACGCTGATGAATCATACTTAACCAATAATCTACTATTCGAGTCTGGTAAAGTACATACTCTCAGCGAGTGAGTGTCTCGTGGCTAGCAAATGATGATGATGATGATTATATCAATGAATAGCAACGATATATCATTGTTTTGCATATAAGCGTGAAACATCGTCGAAAGTCGAAAAATGGTTTCACTTAGTCTAAAAAATGTGGAGATGCATACTTCGGTTAGCTCATACTATTGCAATGCAGAGGACCGAATACGTTACTAGAAGGATCTTGAAGTTTCCATACTTCAAAAGCATGGTCCCATGACCGTCATGAATCAAGACGAAGAAAGGCGTAACTCTCAACATTGTCTTCCATGAATATATGTAGATACATCCCAGAGTTTAAGGATTAGTTTAGGGATACTGATAATAAGACGAAGGCGGCCGTCTTTCAAGATAGGAAATAGCGCATTTTAATGCGCTACAATCTATTATGAAGCCAATATCCTATAATCTTCGATTTTGTATCAGTCAAATAAGTAAATCTGCAATCCCCGGGTCAGCTCGGCCGATTCCGCCTCTGTATCTACCTCTCACGTGGGCCAATTTAATTTATACGAGGAATATATCATGAAAAAAACCCCTTGATGGAAAGGCGGGAAAATCAAATCTAAGATATGCTGACAATATAACATTGATGGCCAGCAATGAAGAAGAAATGGATGGTCTGCTCAAAATATCAATATTAATAAAATTAAGCTGATGGTAGTCGACAGAAGTAATCAGCTATCCAGATCGTTTAACCTTCCAGATCTGGAGACGGTTGAAGAATTTCCATTTCAGTTACGAGTAATGGGTTGTCCACAACAATGCTAAACGAGTTCATGGAGTAAAAAAGATGAACCGGCTAAAAGACAATATTCATTTGGTGGGATTTCAAAGGAATCGTTTATTTTTAGCTTCTACCGGACAACGCAACGATCAATTCTGAGGTGTACTATCATCAGCTGTACAAATTGAATGATTCACTTCAACAAAAGGATCAGAATTGATCAATAGAAAAGGTGTAGTGTTCCACCAAGATAATGCGAGACCTCATACAAGTTTATTAACTAGCTAAAGGCTTTTACAGCTTGGATGGGATATACTGCCACACCCACCATAATCTCCAGATCTTGCACCTTCTGATTATTATTTGTTCCGGTCTCTACAATTTTTTTTAGACAGTAAAATCTTTACTTCAAATGAGGAGGTCAAAAATCATCTGGATCAGCTTTTTCCCAGTAAAGAACAAAAATGTTATGAGCGTGGAATCATGCTACTGCCAGAAAGATGGCAAAACGTATTGGACTGAACTTGGTTTGAAGAATTTGCATGACTTTCTACTACTTGTCTCAAAAGGATTCTTCGATACTTGGAGATCCTGGAGAAGCTCGTCGCGCTTTGAAACGTACAAGGACCCACTGGTGCGAAAACTGTCACGGGCTCCACAGTAATAGCTGCAAAATCGAAAAATCAAGAAGATTCCGAACAAAAATGGTCGCGACCTCGGACATGAGAGTGACTACTCAATAAGAAGTAGGCACAGGGACACAGTGCCAACGAGGAATATTATACAGGCGGATCTCAGCTTTCGCACAATTCGCTATTTCGCACACTTTTGAAAAATCGTTTTTTTTTCAGAAATTGTTTCCAAAATACACGGCATAGTGATGGATGAAATGGAGAGATCATTGTCATTGTGGATTGAAGATCAACATCAACACAATGTTCCTCCGCGTCCTTCTGCTATTAAAGCTAAAGCCCTCAGTTTGTATGACGATTGGAAGGCTAGACTAAACGAAGACTCTAACACAGTGTTTCATGCAAGTAACGGCTGGTTTTCAAACTTTAAAACAAGGTAATCTTTACACAATATTAAATTCTGATGCAGATTAAGATGCTGCAAAAGACTTTATGTCGTCATTGTCCAAAATTATTGAAGATGGAGAATATACCTCTAGTCAAATATTCAATGTAGATGAGACTGGTTTATATTGAAAGAAGATGCCTAATCGTACATTCTTTTCGAAGGACGAATCAGTTGCCCTGGTCTTAAACCTTCTAAGCTTAACAGTGAAGATGTTAATGAGATGATTGAATCTCATTCTGAAACCTTGACTAATGAATTTCTAATGGAATGACAAGAGAACGAAAATAGTATACAAATTGAAAGTGAGGAAGGAGAACCTGAAGAAATCATCAAGAACTTAACAATAAAAAACATGAACGAAGCTTTTACGCATCTTGAGACATTTTTGAATATTATGGAAGAATGTGATCCATATGGAGAACGCATATCTCAAGTGCGATCCATACTAGTACTACATGTTACAGAACTCTCTATGAAGAAAATAAAAAAAGTAGTAAATACGGCCTTATGACATGTTTATTAAAAGAGGAATATAATTTTTTATTTAATATGTGCTTGAACTGGGCATGTGGTATATGTACGTAGTTAAGTACAATTTTGGGTTTTTTTTTACATCCCTCTACTTTCGCACACATTTTCAGGAACCAATCATGTGCGAAAGTCGAGGTCCGCCTGTACTTAGTAACTTCAAATGGTAATACCAAAAGCCTCTATCGTTCAATATTCATATATATCCATGGTCAATTATTAGAACGTTTGACTTTCGAACCAGCTTCGATATGCGAACACTTGTCGTCGGCCAAGTGGTCGGGAGCTCATTATTTTAAATGCGAGAGCATGTGAATCGAGCCGCTAATGGGTTATAGTAAACTTTCACCGCTGTAGGTTCATGGGACTCGACCCAGCTCTTAATAATTTCCCAGTACTATAGACACAATCAAGCCATTTGTTTGCGATCATTTTGTCTAATTAGAATCACGAAATTTACTCACGTCACGGTTTTCAGAGACAGGGTACACGATCGCCGATTAGAATTTATTTTTTATTTTTAGATAAATCAATGGAATTAATTTATGAAACGAAGAGGCCGATCTCGCTCTGCTGTCGGTCTATCTGTAGCCTCGGATAATCGGTCCTTTGATCGGACTCAGCAGCGGCTTTCGCGACTCGAGTTCATTGAGAATGTTATTAAAGCGTCTGGCGCATTTCGTAGCATTGACACGGCCTCAATGAAAAATTCTATAACAGCCCATGACGCCAACTCTAGCCGCTGCCATTAAATCGACAATTATCTCTCTGACCATTGCGTGTTAATTATCGTAATCGGACATTGTGTTTATTGTTTTAAAAGCGCGATAATTATATATTCGGGCGTAAAGTGTGTAGGAATCCTCTTCACAATGCGGAATAATCAAGGTTGCCGGAGCAATAAAAATTTTTTTAGGACCATAACGTCCAAATTTTTTCGTTGTAGGCGCCGACATTGAATATTTATTCTAGTCGAAATAAAAAAACCAGTACATATGGTTTTACGTGGATTCATTAAAACTCAGTTACATGACCACCCACAGTATTCGGAGATTCAAATTGCCATAAGACAACATATGATCATTCTTTAATTATAATAATAATAAAAAAAAATCCTTCGATTTGCACGCACTCCGCTTTATACGTAACGCATATAATACAATCAGTAAATATTCTGTTGTTTTTACTGTAGTCAAATCCATCATAGACCGCATACACCTAATGACCTGACTAGAGCAGTGGTTCTTAATCGGAGTTATAATGGCATACAGTCAGTCCTCGATGTACGCGATTTTTAAAAAAGCAGTGAAATATTAATTTAATTTATGAACAAACGAAATTTACTATTGTGTTGTTCGGAAAGTCATTTCGTAATTGTATTTTAAGTCGCATAATCATTATATATTTTGACAGCTGATATATTAAGGCTTGCTTATGAAAAAGCTCGATTGATTCTACGCAGTAGTTTTTGGTTATTTCAAATATGGAAAGTGGATTTTTAGCATATTTCACTTTTTTACAATCCAAAAGGTAAAAATGCTGTTCGAGCAAGAAAACAATTATTCGATGTGTATGGTGATGATGCACTAGTTTCTTGAAGGCCAGTTGAAGCTGATGAAGACACAATAAAAGCATTAATTGATGCAAAACAGCGAATACCAACTCGTGAAATCGCAGAGAGATTAAATTAATCTAATCATTTGAAACGCCTAGGTTTATCTTAAAGCTCGACATATGGGTTCCTTCGTCGCGTTGACAGCTGTGATTTGATTCTCAAACGTCAAGAAAATTATCCATTTTTGAAGCGCATCATCACTAGGGACGAGACATGGGTTGTCTACAACAATCTAAATGCAAGAGATCATGGAGTAATAAAGATGAACCGGCTCAAAGCACTTCGAAAGACAATATTCATTTGGTGGGATTTCAAAGGATTCGTTTATTTTTAGCTTCTACCAAACAACACAACGATCAATTCTGAAGTGTACTGTCATCAGCTGGA
>JAGXCT010034124.1:11900-34977 GCA_022495035.1 Philopotamus ludificatus
TGGGTTATTCTGTAATGCCAATCACGCATTGTCTTTAAAATAAAATAAATAAATTTGTATGCCTATGACATGAAACAATTGACTATATGCAAAGGTAGGAAAACAATTTGATAAAATTGAATTTTTTTGATTCGGAGTTGTTGGAGAAATGAAATCGCAATTTTTTTGATTACTTTTCGGTCCCTCTAATTTTGTACGAGTTCAGTGTCGTTTTATTGCAAGTATCGACAGTGTTTGGATGAGTACATTTACGATATGGATTGATCTCATGCATAGTTTTGAATCTCCCGCCTCCGAGTCCGGAAAATTGCTGTTGCGATTGGATGCAGAACCGCGCGCAATCTCACGCGGCGCCACGTGACACGGCGACGGCGCAAGGCCTCACCGCCTGCTCAGCTTACAGTCCGTTGGCGGAGGCGCTCCTGGCAACACTGCTACCTGCGACCGACATGCGACAAGATACACGCAACACGACCCAACGTACGCGCGATCTGCTCGCAGCCCGCGACGCCTAAGCGACAAGGTGAGTCACAACTAATTAACAAACAACAACAACAACAATCATCGCGTAAAATGATAACGTAGTTGGTACGCCGCGACGAAAACGCAACAATATAATTGTTGCACGCAATGCATTGTGGATTTGGCAGCTTTGGTTGTTTAACAAGTTGTTATGTGCAGCGCGGCTCTATTTTAAGATCAAATTTTCTGCATCCCAACTCAATATGACATGTTTTGAATTTATAATATTTTCCAACGGAATAGTTTGGAATAAATACACTATCCCATTTACATTCATGAATGCATTCGTACCCGTGTTTTTCAGACGCTCGTATGCAATTTCGAGAAATAAATAATAAGAAGCAACAGACGACACGATTACAGACCATTTTTTTGTTTTGTTTATCATCGACACAAAATAATTGCATCCATACGCAATTCGCGGTTAAACGATACGCATTTCGTGTTAAAATATATTTATTTAACAATACGATAACCCGAGCCATTATCTTAGAACAATTTTAATGAAGACATTTGAACTATTAATGCATGCACATATTGTAGCGAGTGCATTCATTGCTGATCACACACAAGGCCGTGTCGTCAGTGCAAAATTATTCTATTGACATGCAATCTACATGCAATTCTAGATTTTTCTCGCATTAATAAAAAACATATAAAATTACGATTTTGATAGAGAACGATATTTTTTTTTGTTAAGATCGAACGAACGAGCAATGAAAATCCACGTAAAATGCATTTATTCATGTGCATCGAGAATATACTTTACAATGACGTATACGATCTCTTGAATAATCAATATATATTCACGGTATGACGCATATCAAAATATGCGGCTTTCACATTATGGTCTGACCGTACGATTACAAAACAATACGATTTTACGCAAATTAATTAAAATATGACGTCATATTACATAATTAGCATATTGTGTAATAATTACCGAATAAAAAATGATTTCCGCCCTCGAATCCAACAAAAGATTTGCATTTCATTGTCCAGCATTAGGGTGAAAATCTAATTTTAATAATAGAATCCGTACAAATGTCATAGTTTCATATGATAAATAGTTGAATGGCGTATTTCGATATTGCATTGTGCAGAAATTTCCGCGGAATATTATGCATCAATAGTTGCAATACATTTCCATCCCCCCGTCATATCAAAGCGAGGGGTTTTAATTAAATTTTTCTCTCAATTAATTTCCATTGAAACCTTATGGATCACAAAACAAAAAGCGGCGTTCAAACAATACCTGTTTTGATTTACGTCCACCCTGTTTTGCGTCGCGTATTTCATAATTCGTTTTTTTATTGTTTAAACGTGAAAATATCTACGCGTTATGTTACATATCTATTCCAGTAATTAATCGTATTGTGATGTGAAAAACACATAAATGTAAATAACATTTCTGCACTGCGGATGACAGCTCTACCTGAACGTGAAATTCGCAACGTGCCACTTGTGCAATATGGACATCTGTCAAGATTGCCAACGAGGGTAGACTGGACGGGGAGGATTCGCTGGGGTGGGAGACTGGGTCACGCTCAAACGTCTTACACAATCATTTTTTTTCATATTCAAATTATATACTCGTTTTGCATATACATCCGATACTTATTAATAATTATTTCGATGTCTATTCGACGTATTTATTTAATTGCGTCGAATCATTAATAAATGGAAAATTTCATCCTCAGTGCATAGTAAACAATAACACTAAATGCATGATTTTTATAATTCATTTTATAAGCAGTTACCTAGCTGTATATTTAAGCTACCTAGAATAAATGTCGCATTTTTGTGACGCGGTATCAAAAACAGTCGTCTTCAGTCCGTCATTCTGGAAAGACATATACTATTTTAAAACTGCATATTATTTGAGAATTATTTAATCAGAAAATGCCAACGTTGGTTTAAAAAAAATATTCTGGTAACATTGATTTAGAAAATGAACCTGGAAGACAGAAAACGTAACAAAGCCAACGATGACTATCGCGAATTATCTAATGAGATCAGCGTATCCTATCCTCAAAGATGTCTAGAAAAATATAGAGAAATATTCAAAGACAAGGTGTTTGTGTAGATTTTTTCGACCGTAATAAGATAGAACGTCTTAACATATGCAGATTATTCCTAGAAAAAGAGCAACACCGCTCGTTTCTTCTAGATTTATTTACTGGAGAAGAGGAATGGGTTCTATATTCGAACGTTACGATGGAAACACAGAGGTTAACCACTGGATAAAGAGCAATTCCAACCCTGAAAACGTCGAACTGAATCTAAAAATATATCTTTTAATATGTCTGATAAGTTTTTATTTATTTAGTTGTATTTTTTGATAAAATAAATGCAGTATTAAGTCAGAGAGACCAGATCTAATAACAACGCACCTCCTCATGTGATGTGAAGAAAATTAACGACTTATATTTGGACGCTCTAAATATTTTTACTACCCTAATTTATTTTGGGAAATTTTAAATACACTTGATTACATATTATAAAAAAACTAGAGCTACCTGAAAGACTAGGACCCCTAAAGGGCTGTATAGTGATGTATTGGATTGTTTTGTCTTAAGGTGAGTGTTAGAGTAACTACCCGAAAAACATGTCATACCTGGCGTTATTCGTTTGTCAATTTAATTCAGGGAATACTGCCAAATTATTAATTATTTTTTTATTGAAAGCTGAACCTTGAGGCCCCTTGAAATGATAAGGCCCTAATGATGCGTCTCATACGCCTAAGCAAAAATCTGCCACTGCGTAATTTTAATTACTGCGCGAATTCATCAAATAAATAATTATTTAAAAATAAATCCATATTGATTTACATTAATACAGTGAAATCCCGTTTTTTTCGTGCCTAAAATTTTCACGTTTTCCCGCTATTTGCGTTACATTTTTAAAATCCCGCTTCTAATCCCGAGTCTACGTTTTACTTTTAATTACTTGATTTTATCAATCCCTTCAAAAACATAAAAACCACTGTATTTATTTAAATTTAAATTCTACTGTCCCAATTAAACGAAACCGCGTTTCAGATAACTGAAGTATATTAATAGTTCTTAATTTAATAATCGGAATAACAAATCATCCCCTATCGCTATTTTTAATTAGTAACGCGTCGCGTAAATAGACTAAAAAATATTTTTTTTGCAGTTACATAAAATATTTTAATATTTATATAAAAAAACGCATACAGCTGCGTCGTCCGAAGGGGGTATCTCAGATACCCCAAGCATTTTTAGTCAGGATATTGATGAGATCTTTATCAATATCTTGCCATTTTTTTAAAATGGATTTATCTAAGAATAAAAATAGTTATTCATCAATAGGACGCGTAAATGACAACGTTCCCAGATGCGAACGAGAAAAAACATCGCTTTAATTTTTTTTTAGAAAATACCGAACTGTCCTAACTCTTTGGTTACTAAGCGTCGAATATTCGAGGGTCGATTCTCGTGCGAAGCGTCGAATATTCGACGCTCATCTAAACATTTTTTAAAGGCTTATATATCAACCACCTATGCATTTTTTTTTGGTATTCCAAAAGGTTTAGACCTTTGATATTTTAATAATATTAGTTTGAAACATTATTTTATTTTTACAATCTAGCGTAAAAAAGATAAAAATTATGTAAAGTAAAGTTAAGTACTAAAAAATGCTCTAAAATCGCTTCGTTTTTTTCGCAAGTTCGCTAAGAAAATTCTTAGTAACCAAAGGGTTAATTGAGCGGAATCTACTATATTTCTATTTATTATTAATTACTATTTTAACCGATTTCGTATGAATCGACGTTATTTTTAGCTACGAAAAATCTAATATATTTTTTTGATTGATACATGTGTTGCGGTGATGTGATATTCTCTTAAAAAAAGTCATTTTATATACGATTAGAAATCTCCATTCATTTCTCATACAATTCAAAGTGTTTATGCAACAGTCATATGAATGATTCAAACATTTCAGCTGCACTAGAAAGTGTATCACTAACGCGTACTGTAAAATATATTTATACACGAAATATGTCACGTTAATAGTTTTTTTTTTAAATATATATTTAACGCCATTGTTGAACATGTATATATATGGGCATATGCTATTGCGATTATTTGGTTTTGTCACATGTTTATTTTGCTATTTCCATATAAATTTGTCACGTTGATCCACGTGCCGCATTTTAATTGTTATGTGTAAAGCCCTCTTTGGATTACGGCGAATAATTGGCTAATTATCGTATATCGATGTTTAAACAGTGCTATATGGTATATAATAATTTTATATCCGCAGGAAGAAAGTTGTGTTGAAAAATAATTAAATAAAATAATAAAAAAAAACCAATATGGAGAAGATCGACGTATCTGACGGGACACCGCAGAAGAACTCGGAGTCTGGATATTCGAATAGCTGCTCAAACAGTCAATCGCGCAGAAGGTATATATTTATGAATTTATTATGGGATTTGGTGATGGTGATCGAGGTTTTGCGTATTTATACTGTATTTCGGTATACGTGCCATGGCACATTATGGCAGGAAATCATTGTATAATACGGAAGCATTGTTTCAGGTTAACACTTCATTCGATTCGTGAGTCATCTTAAACTTTTCCACTCCGTTCGCTAGTCGTATTGGCCAATGCTTTTTAATTTAATTTAAAAAAAATCATGTCTTCTTTTGAATCGGATATCAGATCAAATCCTATAGATGTTTTTTTATTTGTTTTTCTAATCAATAAATATGTAAAAAATATGTAATGAGAGTAACTCATAAATTCGACAGAGTGGAAAGGGTTAATTTAGGCGTTTTATTTTGTGGGGATATCCTGAACGCATTAAGATTTAAAACACAGTATCCGGACATATTATTAATAATTATTTAATCCATCATGCAATTTTTTGGTAAAGCGTTTAACATCTCTGGAGATTCTCTCTGCATCATATTAAAATATATTTTGGATAAACAGCCTTCTAAAAAAAAATTAGAAGAAAATTCTTTGAATGTATGATCGATTTAATGATCATTTTAAAGGACTTTAGAGTCTAAATTTAATTTGCATATAATTTTAACAAATAATAGAAATATATATTATTTATATTCAAAAGAATAAACGTTTTTTAAATTAACGATTTGAATTAATATTAATCTAAAATATTATCTTCATTTTAATAAATATAAGCAACATTTTAATGCCTCCCTTATTATCAAGCTTACGAGGCAAAATACTCATTTAGTATATTTTAAACTCCTCCTCCTCCTTGTCCTCATAAGTATTACAATTTTTCCATTTAAATAATGTTATGTCAAACTGAAAAGATGATCAATATCTAAAGAATATGGAGAGGGTAAAAAATTAATATCTATTCGAGGTCGCTTAATTTTCCTGGTGTGTTCGATGACAAAAAAAAACATGTCTTCAATGCACGAAGGAGGATTGTTTATTTTCCATTTTCATCGCTAAACGGTCTATTAATCGGTCAGGTTTAAGAGCTTTAAAATTAATTATACCCCTGCAGTCCCACCATACAGACAATTGATTTTTGCGCTCTTCATTAAAGTAAAGATTTTTCATCTTCAGTTATCAAGTCTCACAAAAACATTTTTTTGGATTCCATTTCTAAAAGATGTTTATATTCCCTAGCTTTCACATCATGCCAATATTTTTAAAATGATGAAAAACACTCAACCAAGATTATTCACAAGATTTCAGCACTCAGTATGTCATTTTACACTTTTGGGGATCCATTTTTGATACTCACAAAGATAGAAATAATCTCTCAGTATACTATAAATGATTTTAGTGACAATTTTTGCAGTCTCTTTATTAAAAAAAATGATTCAACATCAAATTTCGAATAAATTCTTCATTGTTAAAAATTGATCACATTATAAATTCGAATTTTATAGATAATAACACAATTAATCCCTGAAAACGTTCAACGAAAAAATGTTCATTCTTTTGAATACACTTATTAATACATATATTTATATAAATCTAAATTTTAATTAGTGTAATTATAGATAACTTATTGTAAATAATTAAGAAAATTAAATGCAATCGATTTTTTAATTGGATATAATTTATTTAAAAGATTTATTTACATATAATATTATTTTAGTTTTAAATAAATTGTCTTCTATTCTTCAGTTCAATCCACATGGTATGATCAACAAGTTTCTTACGACCCTGTAGTTTCCTATTTAACATTGAGATGTTTACATATATCAGTTATAAGTTGATTCGATATTTCTAGGACAGGTTTTAATTAAACATTCGTTGTTAAACATCACATACATTTTATAAATATTTTATATAAAAGCCGGGGGCCAGATGAAAATATTTATATGGTCGAAACAGGTTCATGAGGTATAGTTTGGCGACGGTTGCTTTAAGCGTTATTAATACTTCACCATCTCCAAATAAAATCTTTATTTATTTATCAATGTTAATTTATTTCATCATCTGGATTAGAGTAAAAGTCGCACAGTGCCATTTTTCATTATTTTTAATTATCAAATATTAATACATGTCCTTAAATGTAGATAGTTCTAATTAATAGCATATTAATTATATAAAATAATACACATTAATTTTCCTGATTTTCCGTTCATTTTACAATATTTATTTACGTATTTTACAATTTGAGTTTAACTGTCCGTCACTCTCTATTTTATTATTAAAAAAGAAAAATCGGTTCATTCATTTTGATCCACGGATGAAAATTCATTATTGCGGCTATTGTAATTTTATTTTCAGAATGCATATGCTTTCAGTTGTCCATATTTTCCAATAATCCATCGACGACCCTACCTGTCATTAGCAAAGGTTTATCAAAGTTTTACTACATAGTATTTTATCAAAGGCTTTCATAAAATGCATATATAATCGGTAAAATATTTATAGGGGTTGATAAAAAATATCATTTAAATTTATTCGGGTACTGTGTTTTAAATATGAAGCGAAAAACTAATTACTAAATGCTTGCTGTAAATAATAGTATGATATGCATGTTGTTTTACTAACAATTTAATATGTATAAGGCAAAGCGATAATAAATGAATTTTCTCTGGAAAATTCATTGCTGAAATCAAATATTAATACGATAATTGTTTACGTTGAAATGAGTCAGCTTTATGGCTGAAATAAAATCAGTACACGTTTATAAATTAATATAAATATTTTTTTCGCTTTCCCTTATATAATAACATTGGAATTGCATTGATAATATTATCGAAAACGCATCCGTTTAATAGCGGATCTACGATATTTGATTATGTAGCGATTTCCGTAAGATTTCAACACTATTCGATCTTACGTTCGAATCGAATATATTTAATTCAGCCAATGCACACAGTTTAAATTATTATTTTTCATTAATTTTCTAGGGATAGTTTCGCTTCTCGACACTGTGGTAGTAATTCGAGTGGCAGTAGCGGCTACGGCGGCAAAAACACATCCAGCCTCACAAACAGGTTACTTTAATAGGCAGCTTACATCATCTGTATCATATATCATCAAAAATCGATCAAGGATATTTTTTGCGTCGGAAACGAATTTTTAAATCACGAGAACACGGATCAAAAATCATATTTTTATATAGAAGTATTTTGGAATCATCAAATCAATCATCGTGCGATATTAAAATTAAGATATAATATTTTTTTGTTGGGGTTAAATATGTTTTTTTCGGGTTTTCAAATTTTGATTTTTTTTTTTTAAATATAATCTGATTATATTATTTATATAGGTAAATGAATTTGATGGCGATTCTGATATAATATTCGATGGTGAGTATGTGTCGGGCCGAATAGGGTAACGTACAAAACAAAGAAACATATATATTTACAGCATGTCTGAATAAAATATTATTTGCATGATTCTTTTAACCCATTGTGTGTTGTGCGGCTAGAAAAAAATATATGTATTTTTTTCAGTCGATGAAAAATATATCTATATTTCGTTTTCCAGTGCCAAAATATAATATTCACATTTTAACAATTGTTCGTCGCCAAAAAAAATAATAATAATTTTACAAAATAAAATTTGAATAGGCAACGTGTGCAATTATATTCGCGACGTGTTTCACTGCAAGGTCTAAAACACGCCGCCTGCTGTTGACAAATCATTCCAAATATAAATTCTAGAGAATTTTCATACGTCAGCTATATAGGTCAAATGCACGGTGGTTAAACTAGATTAACCCAATTGAATATTATTCAATCAAAACTGCAACACAGTCCGCAGATACAACAGTATAAGAGTAGATCGGATCTGTAATCTGGCGATTTAAATTTTCAGTTAATTAGCACACACATGTTTGTAAACATCGAACGTGTGTGCGGTTAATATGAACAGGTATTGTAATCCGAAGCCTTACGCTCTACGGATATATCTGATGCAAGGTCATTGTATTAATATATACATATTTAGGAAAAATAGTTATTTTTACATATGTACAATATAAACAATCAATACCTCTAATAACTATATTTTATTGTATCAATAATAACACATTGCTTACATAGCAGTCAAACGTGGACTGGGGCGGGGCGCGTTTGACGAAATATGTCAAAACGTCATTTTTTACATAAAAAATCATCACGTTTTTATCAATCAAGATATTGAGCCGAAAATTAAATGACTTGAACTCCAACATTTACTGAAAAAATTAATGTAAAAAAAATAGTGCATATCTTATAGCAGGGGGTCACATTTTTTTTTGGAAACGGCTCGAATTGAAATTTTTATAAAACATGGTCTTTAGAATGTTGAATTTTGAATATTTACATAGAAGGGTTGTGTGTAAAATTTCAAGGTCATTAGCCGCTGGATCACTGAGATAGACCATCATTAGCCATCCACAACAGCTGTTTTTATAACTTCGAATGCAGTAAATATTAAACGTAAAACAATCGTCGATAAAAATCGCCAATTTCTAAACACTACTCCTTCTTGTAAAAGAGCCATAAAATAATTAGAATAAATAGTTTTATATGCACCCAAAATCTCATCAAGGTCTGATTTTTTTGTTGTATTGTTACAACTATTAAATGTCTAACCAAAAAAAAATATTTGAAAAAATAAACAAAACACACGACCCCTGTAGGCAATGAGTAAAAATTTGGGATACCCTGAATTAATGTTGCATTTTTTTAGGACCGTATATTATTCAAAAAAATAGTTTTTAGATACAAATATATCCCTTTTCTATTGTCAGTCAAAACAGCGTTTTATTAATTGCATGAAAAAAATGTCAGTGAAGCAATGTAAAACACAGGATGTCTCAAAAAATGTATTTTTGGTTTTTATTCACATATAATAAGTAAGTAAATTGCAGAAGAATTTACATAAAATGTTTAAATTTTCCTTAAGTTCAAAATTATTACCGTTTCGCCAATATTAGGTTTAACTTTAAGTAGACAGTTTCTGTAAATTGAATTTATTCGCAGTGAGTCACCAGACAAGATGATTTTTTTTCTCTAAATATATAAGTGGCCTGTCAGTCATTCGACGATTATTTAGTGTGGTGGACGTTATAGTGATATTATTCCAAACCCTTAAAATGGAGATGAGTCTTTGAGAGATGAACCAAGGGCGGGTCACCCTTCCGACTTCGATGACGACACTTTAATTGCGATTTAAGATGCGAACAAAAACCACGCTAAACGACAAGGGATGAACTCAATACGTCACAGTTTACAGTTTATCGCCACCTGGAAAAATTGTGGAAAGTCAGCAAGTTAGACATATGGATACCACATAATCTCAGTGACCGAAATAAGGCAAAAGTCTTCTCACGCGGTATAAAATTGAGCCTTTTTTGGACAGGACAATAACAGGCGATGAAAAATGGATCACCTATGAAAATATTGATCGCAAAAGACAATGGTTGGATAAGGATCAACCACCACTACCGGACCCTAAAGCCAATATCGGTGGGATCGTTGAGGAATAATCCACCATGAGCTGATGAAGCGCAACGAAACGATTACTGCCGATGCATACATTCAGCAGCTGCAAAGAGTTTATGAAAAACTACTGAAAAAGTGTCCTGCACACGTGAATCGGAAAGGTGTTATCCTGTTACACGATAACGCCAGACTTGTGATTTTTTTAAAGCAAAATAAAAGTATGATAACAAATCGGTCAAGTTATTTATGACTCAATCTTATAACAGTGGGGTATTGATTCACAAACTACAACGGACATTTCATTTGGTGTTGTGGTGAATTCTTGCTTATCTTAGTATCGTCGGTTTTCTGGCGGTTGACTTTATCTTTAAGGTATCCCTACAAGAAAAAGTACAGTGGCATCAGATCTGTAGAACGGGCAGGGTATTCTATGGGACGTCTTCGTCCAATCATCTGGAAGATTTTCATCAAGATATGCTTTTACATTACGATAACAGCGTGGAGGTACTCTCTCCTGTTGGAAGTAAAATCGCTATCTTCACCAAAGTCCTCCTGAATTCGTGATGAAACAGATTCTTGTATTAAACTCAAGTAATTAGCACCAATACTGTGAAAAAATAATGGTCCAATTAATCCTACTGGTAAATTCACATGGTGTTTCTACGTAAAATCTAGATTTGCAATTTTCATTTAATCGGAACCCAAAAATATTTCCCCAAGACTGTACATCCTGTTCACATTTTTTATTACAATACTCCCTCATTCCCCTTGCATCTTTAGAATATTTATCGAATCTTTATAAAAGGAATGGTGTTTTAGAATATTTCTGCTATGTTATCCATCCATCGTAGTCAAATAAATAAATAAAATCATACATAAATCTATGTTCTTTTTGGCTTTAATTATCAGTATGAAGATTACTTATTTCTGTTCCATGGGACGATCTTAATTTTATAGCTTTTACAATCATCTAAACTTTCATTTTGTATCTGACTGTGATACGTTTTTTAGAAGTGTACAGATTCATTGAACGAATTAATCCCACGTCTTGTCATTTATATCCTGGAAAAGGAATGCCTTTTAGGATTAACCAGTGGGGGTTCGTGAGTAAAATATTTGGGGGTCCTGCCCAAGTTTAAAAATTAAAAAAAGTATATTTCAAAAGTGAGTCAGTATGGAGAGCGCTTAGCGACGAGATCCCCCTGCCCTGCTGCAGCCCCGCATCCATCCAACACACGACGCTAGCAGCGCAGACGAGCAGTCAGCGCTCTTGCTTTACACTCGACACTACATATTAATTTAATTTACATATTCATATGCATAGCACATATCCGCAAACATATTGTCATAGTTACACAATTAATATAATAAAAATCTAATGAAATATACTCAACGCCAGATTAAGATTCGATCGTAATAGATAATATTTTAAGGATTTTATACCCCTAGTATTTATTTAATTATGACTTGAAATGCGTAAAAATTAAAATCGACTAAATAGTCTAAATTTTTGGCGACAAATCATACGAAAGTACAGGCATGTTTACGCCAGTGATACACAACTTAACGCATTCAGTAATCGATACCGGACTCCTAATAAATGTGAGCGTTGAATATTTGCTGTGTCTGATTACCAAAGTATAAACAACGTTTATTTTTGCACTGAAAACAAGTGATACTGTTGTAATTGACTAATACGATCGTGTTATTGTGGCTCAAGCCGTTGAGCAGTGATAACTCGTCACGGAGACCGATACAGATTGCTGATGGACCCAATTGGCCGTAAGATACCGATCATCGAGACATTCAGGTAACACAAAATTTTCATATAATTTTGTTCCGAAAAACGAAGATGCACAAAAATATATTTATTATACATATATAAATGGTGTCATAGTGTAATGTGATGTATTTAATTATGTGTTAGATGTTTGGGGGTACATACTCCGCGCATGATTAAATCTGACTCCATGATGGTTAAGACGTTATTAATATCAAAATCTTAAAAATATAAAAATGACAATTGTGCAAATGATTAGTAGACTCGTCGATCGCGTCAGTTTCGATATGGTGAAACGTGGACACGATACGATGACTGCTGATGATGATACGCCGATTCCCCAGTCGGCGTGTATGGGTATCGCCGTCAGCTGTAATATTGATATCCGATTTACGTTTCAGCGAAGATCCAGGTCTTCGCGTACTGACGATTCGGGTAAGATATCGAATATGGCGATCGCGTCGTCTTCAGTGCGTAGAAGTGATGACGTCGATCTGCCCGTCTCTGCGTCGAAGATAATTTGGCTCCAAATGGCCAATGATGTCCGATGAGGTGAAGGGCGACGGCCACTTCACAATATGCGACTTACGGTGAAGAAGAGCTTCAGGGGCGTAAGTTCGCGGTGCAGATGCTGCCTTGGCGGATGCCTAAGGACATGCTGGCAGCCCCTACCGGAGAGCAGCACTCGACGAGCGTGCCTCGTCGGTATCTTCGATGATACACTTGCTTCGTGCAAAACCTGTGGACTCTGGCGAATATCATTTTTGCACGGGTATTTAACCCGTGGATCAACTACCCCTGCTTTAAGCCTGGTGTTGGGCAGCCAATGATTCGTCGGGGCAGTGTCCAAAATGGCAGTATTAGGGCGGTTCTTCAATTTCCGAATACCGGCTTCAGGATGGTCCCACGCCCAAATCTTGTGATGAATGTCCTGGTGTTTGATTTGTGGCCACCTGCATTGCTCTAGTTTTTACATGGTGGTCTTGGCATTCCTCGGTACAATATATTGTGTTCTTCTTCTTCAACGAAGACAATAGCTGACCGCCCCGGAGATTCTTTGTTTTGAACTACTTTTGAGACAAAAGGACGCTCCGTCCTTTCTTCTTCCGCGTACTCTAGTTGCATTAAATAACAAGGCTCGGAATGTTCTCGACAACTTTTGTCACATCTGCACAATGTGGGTGGCCTTTTACATACATAAAATCATCTTATAATAAACGCGAATCATGACCGCTACAGATGTATTATTTATGTATACGATCAAGTTGTGCATCACTGGTATTAATAATGTTTAATATTTTTTTTTTGAAATGCGAATATTATCGATATATACAAAGGATTGACGAATAAAAAATAATATTGGGGGGGTTTTTTTTTTATTTAAAAGCACAATTGTTTTATTTATTATATGGACCGTTAGACTATTTTTCATATCCATCGATTGTACTAATACCTCTTTACCTTTTGTTTAACACTTGTACTTTCAAAAGCAATGATGACGCACCGCAACTCAAACACAAGGAGTTGAAGAAGAAGAAAGTGAAGCCTCCGGCGTCTTCGGCGTCCAGCGACGTCACGATGTCCTCGAGCGACAGGGGCATCTCGCGAGGATCGTCTCAGGACGATCCTTCGACCGAGGGAGACGCTTCGGCATCCCTATCGTCGACTCCCACTATATCGATGGAGACGCAAAACATCAACGACGACTTCAACAAAGGTAGGCTATTGATTTCATTCAACAAAAGCATCCAAGAAGATTTGATGCCATGGCTATTTCCATATAAATTTTTAACTGTCTAGTGAGCGAATAACATCCTCAACAGTAAAATTGCATACGTATGCATTTTTTAAATTGAAATTCAGTCGGCGCCAATAAATTTCGCGAGTTTGTGCAACACATACAATTTAAAATATATACGATAGATGAAGCGGAAAGGTATAATAATTTCCATTTTGGATATTTTACAATGGCAGCTCGTGGGTAAATATTTTGTGGGTGCTGCGGAAGAATAAAAATTAAAAATAGTATAGGTGATATTTTATTAAAAATATAAAAAAATAAGTAAATAGTAAATACTATTGTAACGTGGGACTCTCTCAGGATTTGATATGAATATAATGGTGGACGCAACGAGACACAAACTCATCTAGACAGCATCTTTAACCTAGCCGTGCCGTTGGGGCCTATTTGGGACATGCAGTTTTTGATTTTTCTCGAATAACTCTTTTAACTCTTTATGGTCCGTGCGACTTTATAACGGTAAAAATTATAGGTTTTGTATATTAAAAATAACTCCCAAACCTTTCAATCGATTAATTTTAAAATTGAAACGTGGCTTCTTTACAGTTTTTGACAGTGTTATGGATGGTTTTAAATGTTTAAAAGTGTTGAAAGTGGGCGGAGGACAAACCAAAATCAGAGAGTGATCCCCTTCACATGAGTTCACCCCTTCAAACTGATGAGGACACTTTAAAGACATTATGTTGTCGCCGACTCTCCTTAAAGATCCGTGAACTCTGCGATACTACGTGTGGTCTATACTTCTATTAGTTTGCGAGACATAGAAGTATAGACCGGAAGCGTTAGAAATGTGGTGCTTCAATTTCTTCACAAGGAGCAGGAGTTATTTCTTAACCGTTTAGACACATTCGTGGACCAAAGTATCGCCTTCTGCAAACCATCATGGACGGAAACGTTGAAGGTATACAGCGGTTGAGAAGAACGAAGATGTCGTGGCTCTGCAATATTTGCAACTGGACCAGCTTACCAAAGACAGACAATTATATGGAGAAAAAACAAGGGCATTTAGGTTGCGTGAAAAGCAATCAAAAAATTGTTACAAGATCTCGATTGTCCATGGTAAAGGATAATTTTAAAAAGTACGGGAAAAAATATATTAAGAATTTGGGTATCGCGTGAGTTATAGTTTTATCTTTACTGTCTATCTATGAAACCGATACGTTTTTTAGAAAGATTATCACTGGAAATTGGAAATACTCTTATACTAATCTAAAACTTAATCAGGTACCTTTGTCAACCCCTGTGCTATCATTGATTGAAAGATTGAGAATAATTCTTCATGAATTACTGCAACTTAATCAGACAGGCACAGCAGAAGTGTATTGTGCCTAACCAGTAATATTAACACATTGCCTACGGGCGACGTGGATTCCACGTCATAAGCTTATTTGTGTATGTCCGGGGCGCGCATAACACACGCTAGCCAACACTACGCGTTTGAACGGCTGTAACTTATACAACAGTCTTTTTTAAATATTTTTTTTTTGGTCAGATACTTCAGACCTGGAGGACAATTTCGGAAAAAGCGGCTAGTGCATATAAAACCATTCATTGATTTTTTTGTAAAATACGACGTTTGAGCGCGATTCACCCTGTAGGCAATGTGTTAAAAGAGGCACTGTTTAAAATAAAAAACGATCAGTTTTAGAAAATTTATCAAAGATGAATTATTCAGAATGATGATCGAAGATCAACCTCAGAAAGAATTACGCGGAAAAAAATAAGAGAGCTATATTTATAATTTCTGAAACATGTTGTGCCTTCGAACTTAATACCTTTTTAATTTGATGGAATATTCGACCAAGCCCAAAACCATTCGGGGTTGTATTTAAATAATAAAAAAAAACGACAAAGATAAAAATATAAAACTCAAAGAGTTGTGAAGATTATCATATATTTACGCTGGTTTTTACTTATTTTTTAATTCGGTTTATTTTAAATTCTCTAACTGAAATTATTTGATTGGCCACACTTTTATCTCCACGTATATATCACAATAGTTGATTGTAAGTCTATAAGATCAATTTGCAAATTTGTTTGGGGCTTTTATTGCGATTGATTATGGCAGTGTCATCAGCGTAAAGCGCCAAGAGATTGCTTGTGTGGATCGGGAACAAAAGTTGGGAGAGATTCAATCCTTGAGGGACTCCAGCCGTAATCGGATGGACGGAGGAGATTTTTTTTAAATGATTAAATCAATTTTATATATGGAAGTGAATAACTAGCCGAGATGAGTTGTCGTACTTGAGTTTTCCTTTCTCAGATGTGATGCCAGATTATTGGGATGATTTTTTTATAGATAATAGTGTAGGACTCGATTTCTTCTATCACAGTGGTTTCTAATTAAGGTATTTACGGCACTAACCAAGGTGCACTAGTGATTCGTAGCGTTTTGGTTTGGAAGGGATCTATTACTTTTATATTCGAGGATTTTGTTGTACCCCAAATTCGAATACCATATGTCCAGATCTGACGTAATATGGATTTATAGATAAATAGTTTATTATTTAGACATAATTCTGAGAGAGGTTTGATGAGCCAGTTTTTAAAGTTTATACAGTGATCTAAACACATTCCCAGGTATTTAACTGAGTCTGTCTGGGGTAGTAGCTCACCTTGGATGCTTACAGGAGGGCACTTTTTCTTTCTTAGGGTGAAAGGTATATTGGCTGACTTGGTTTGATTTGTTATAATTTTCCACATGCTTAGCCAACGGTGAATATTTGTTAGACTTTTTGGAGCATTTCGGATGTTGAATCCTCGTGTGATGCAATGAGATCCGTGTCGTATGCATAGGTGGCGATTAGGTTGTTTTCGGCGTTGGGCATATCAATAGGGTATAGTAAATACAGGATTGGATCAATTACGCTTTCCTGTGGTACTCCAGAGTTAATCGGATATCGTGTGGTTATTACTTAATTTTTATGATTTTAAGACTATATAAAAATGATGAGGAAGAATTTTCTTAATTTTGTACAGTAGTCCATCATGCGATACTGGTCTACCGAAGGTCTGGGTTATATCAAGGAATTCCGCAGAGCAATACCTTTTTAAAATGTGATTACGCTGATAATAAATATGCGTATAATTTTTAAAGCATAATGAAGAATATTTCCTAAAAACGTCCTTGCACAAAACTCGCGAAATTTATAAATAATCGGACATTTTTCAAGTTTTTAATGTATTATAAAAAAAATCAGATTCCATGATGCCTGCATCTATTCATATCTTGCATGAAACCAAATCATCAATGGTGATCAATGACGACAGCAAAAAGGCAGCCGGCAATAAGTTGCCGTCGCTGATTATTGGTAAGTACATATAAATGGAACTTAATGTTGATATGGGTTTCTGCAACGGAGTTATAATGTGTTTGCGATGAATAGAAGCTGACATTAATGTCCATGGACGAAGGCTGTCGGACGACAGCGCTTGCTGCAGTCCATCGAACGAAGGACTCAGCGACATATTCTTTTTGTCGAAGGAGAAGGCCACCGTGACCAACACTAAACAACTGCCGATAACGGTTCGTGTCATAATAATTATTAATAAAATGCAATATGGAATAATAAACTTATGTTAAATAAATTTAGGTGGGATTTACGTGCGTCGTTTCGATGAGGAACGGCGTCGTCCTCTATACGAACGCGTCCGTCAGTACCGCATTGGGTTATCCTAAAGAGATGTGGTTGGGCAGGTCTTTCATTGATTTTCTACATCCAAAGGTAAATATGCGAAACGTGATGGCTGAAATGAACCTTTAATTAAATCATATACAGTGGTATCTCAGTATATGTCGCATCATGATCAAAACAACTTATCCGACCGATTATGCAGCATACAAACAGAATTAATAAACCTGTTTATGCACGTGCGTTTCCAAACACATCGAAAATGCAATGCATGCAAAAACAGAATCAAACGCTGTTCATCCCAGAAACGGTCGTATTTCAATTATAAATACAAATAACAAATATAATTCGACACGTACGATTCATGGGAAATAGTATTGTGCAATCGATGCAAAAAATATGAACTAAAGCGATCATTCAAGACGATGATTAAGAAAAAGTAGATTTAATTCTGCATTCCAAGCAAAAAATGTAGACGAAAACAATCAGGAGTGAAAAGTGTATCCTTTTTAGGAAAGGATCTGAGATTCAACCTGAAGCCATCCTGGATTATGTTTAAGAGTCTTGGGGAGACAAAAGTCCCGACTGGAGTCCAGCTCATCGGCGGCACACTCTCAATGATGAAGAATCCGATTCATCCTAGCTACAAACCGCTGAACATCTGCTCTCGGTAGTCAGCAATCCTGCACGTTATCGTGTTTACACCTCTGAATAAATTTCGCAAACCGGAGTGTACTGTTAATTAATCGGCGTAGCTTTTTGCCTATGTGGACGACATAGCATTGTGGCCAAATCTCGGGCAGCTCTTAAGGATGCATACCAGCGAATAATGAGGGCAGCATTTGGGATGGGAATAAGGATCAACGAGACCAAGACAAAACACATGCCTATATGCCAAAGACGAGTTCTTGAACCACTGATAGTCGAAGAGTACAGCTTCGAGGACGTCCAGGAATTCGTATATAAATAATAAAGAAAATAATTTGAAAGTAATCTGGTGCTACTTTAGCTTCAACAGTATCTATGGTTCAGATTCTTCCCGAGGAAGACTAAAGTCAAGTTCTATATGACCCTCATCAGGCCCATCCTAACATACGGGTCTGAATGTTGGGCTTTGACAAAACAAGATGAGCGACAACTGGATATCCTGAAGAAGAGAATTCTGAGATGAATATTTTGGAGCCGTATTCGACGATGGGAAATGGCGTATCCGAAGCAACGAGGAGCTGTATCGACTATACAAGGATATATCGGCCACGTGTCAAGGATGCGGAACAGTCAGCCGCCGAAAAGGCTGATGATTAATAAGCCTTCCTGTTCCCGGAGGAAAGGAAGACCAAGGCTGAAGTAGTTGGACTGTGTACACTGCATCATTGAAACGTTTGGAGCACGCGAGTCGTATTCCAAACAAACATTTGTTTGGAATACGACTTTTGGATGCGAGTCCGAACATGATATATACGGAATAATTCTTACGTGGACGTGTACTGAGATACTTCTATTTTTTATCTGCCATTTGCAAAAAAATCTTTTAAATTAGACCAAAAACATACATTGAGATTTAAGATATTCTTAAAATCTTTGCCGAATTAAAAGCGTTGATCTAAAAAAATGATAATACGATGGAGTAAGATCGGGTGAATATCATGGATAAATAATTACTATGCATTCATTTATCCTCACTCATCTTAGCTGTTCGAGGTCTTGCCTTATTGTGTAATACCTTTACAATCCCACCATAGAGACAAGGATATGTTTCACTGTTATGTTCAGTTTCAGAAGGCCATTGTTTTTGGGACATTGGTTCTAGTGCATATCCCACATATAATCTCATGTCAGGTGGTAGGTCCGAGGAGTATAGTGGATGCGACAGAATTTCCCAGCCTAGCTCTGCAAGTTTCTGACGAGTCCCCAAGCAGTATGTGGCCTAGCATTATCATGAAGCAGTTTGATGTACTTTCTATTGAACATCGTCGGCCTCTTTTCTTGTTGAGTGCTGTTTTTGAATTAACCCATTGCTGACCGTACCTCTCCAAAATTTAGCTTTTCGTTCGGTTTCAACAGCTCAAAATGTATTGGTCCTCGAATGTCCAACCATATACACAGCATTCTCTTATTCAGGCTCAACTTCGGTTTAGATGTGGAGGGGGTAAGTTTTCCGCATTCACAACATTTTATTTTCCTTAAAATGTTTTCATAGGTAGTCCACTTCATTCTCAGCTATCATCCGGGCCAAAAAGGGTTCGATTTTGTTTCAGCAGAGTTGTGCATATGACTCGATTATTCAAATGCTTCTCACTTAAATCATGTGGCATCCATCTCGAATATTTCCAATCCTTGTTTCCGAATATGGTCCGAGATGATTTGTTGAGCTGAATCAAGCCTTTCTGCAATCTCCGATGTTGTCAAAAAAAAATTCGTTAGACCCAATATTTATTGGTTAAGAAACAGCATTTATTTATTTTCCAGTCTAATAAAAAATAATTTTCACAGGATCGCATTGCATTTGAAACGCATATTACAACTGGAGTTGCATTGCCACTGTCGCAACCATCTTCCACGATAAATAAAGGTAATATCGAATGCTTTATAAACATGGAGAATATCGTTAAAAACAATTTTCTTAATGTAGAAGCCCAATCTTCGCTATTCTGCCGTATCCGAAGATATCACAATTTGCGCCACGGTGTAGGAATATCCGGTTACGGAGTCAAAGAGAAGGAAGTTTGCTATACACCGTATCGTCTCGAGTTTACGTTCAAGGATGTAAAAGAATTTCAGAACAACGGGATGTGTCTGGTGATTTCAGCGATCCCCGTAACTTCTCCATACAGCGGTACGTCACATAAAAATCAATACTTATTAATAAATATATATATTAAATATGCTTTGTTTGCTTAGATACCAACAAGTCGTTGGTACGATTCACCACAAGACATACGTCTATTGGTATCATCAATTATGTGAGCAATGAGGCCGTGGGATTTCTGGGGTATCTCCCTCAGGACATAATCGGACGTAGCATCTTTGATTTTTATCATCCTGAAGACATGATGTATTTGAAAGAGATCTATGATACCATCACAAAAAAGGAAAACACGCAGAAGAATAAATCGTACAGGTAATTAATTAGTATTGAGAGGATTAGAAAGAAATCGCGTATTTTATAACCTAATGTTCGAGTGCAAGTGTGAAGAAAGTATGTTTGTTATTTTTTTTGCTTGAAACTATTGTTTAGCATTATTTACAAGTAATAATATCAACAATAATAAAATAAGTGACGAGCGGTACGTGGCTTAGAGAAACTTTTCATCAGTATGACTGCGCCGAGTCGCAGTGCGACGGCGCTTAGCGGCGAGGTCCCTCCCCGCACCCCGCTACCGGCCGACATCCATTTAATACACGACGCTGATAAGCAGGGAGCGCTCTTGCACCGCGTGGCGTAATATTAAATATAAATTTAATTTATATTTTCATATATAATACATGCTTGGGGGTGCTGCAGCTCCGCAGTATACAGTCTCTGGTTCTTAATAAAATGTAAACAAAATATAAAAAAACGCGATTTCTTTCTGGTATCTATCGCTAATATATATGTCAGTGTATAAAAATATTTTTTTTTAAAATAGATTCAGTGCGCATAATGGTGATTATTTGACGATTGAAACTGATTGGTCATCGTTCGTCAATCCATGGACTAAGAAATTAGAGTTTGTCATCGGACACCATCTGATATTGGAAGTACGTATCAATAAATATTATTTAATTTGTTCGTTAAATAAATTGCAATATTGTTTTTAGGGTCCTAATAATATAGAAGTGTTTCAAAATCCGAAATTCGATATCAAGAAAGAATTTTCCGACGCTATTTTAAAACAGAGCCGTATGGTACAAGAAGACATCATGAAATCGCTGAACGAGGTAATATGATATAATAATTATTTGTCGATACAACAGTTTTCTATCGCGATTCAGTGTATCGATTAATAATATTTATTTATTTAATTTTCACATAAATTGTTTTAAATATATATGCGAATCGAAGTCGATATTGATTGCTATCAATTATTTATTAATAATATGTATAAATCATAATTTTAGGTTATGACAAAGTGTACAGAAGTGGACAAACAGCTTGTGAGTAAAAAATGCAAAGAGCTGGCATCGTTCATGGAAGCATTTGGCGATGGCGGATTAAGATTGGAGGATCAGCTGAGGATAGATATACCGGTACGTTGATTCATTATTACATTAAAATATTTAGAATATTATATAAATATTTTATTATTATGGAATAGGATCGCGATTCTGTAATTCTGGGCGAGATATCGCCGCATCATGAGTATGACGACAGTAAATCGAGTACTGAAGCACCTCCGAGTTATAATCAGCTGAATTATAGTGAAAATCTCAACAGGTCGTCATCATTTATTTTCATATTTAACTGAAATTTCTGTACTAAATAATTTATAATATATAATTTCATAGATTCTTTGAGAGTCATCCATGGTCTACGCGCAGAAGCTCAACGCCTGAACCTGAGCCTTGGACGGAAAATGAATTTTCAGCTTCAGACATCTATCTACAAACTAATCATAGGTATATTCATAACGTTTTCAAATACTATTAATAAAAATATGTATTAATTCTTTTTTTTTTAGAAAATGTTTTTCGCCTACCAGACGCGATATCGGCGATTCGGGGGGCAGTGGCAGTTCTGCAGAATTTCAAAGTAAACTATGTCATTCCACGCCATTGTCTCATCCCAGACGCGAGATGCCGACGAATAAGCAAAACGTTGCTCAGAATTATGAAGAATCTACATATAAACCTGCTCACTTGACATCGGATCTACTTAACAAGTAAGCATATTGTGCTTTTAGATAATCAAGCTTATGTAATTAATGATTGACCATTTCAGACATAAGAATTATATGGAAAAGATGTTGATTAAAAAGCACAAGGATGCCAGATCCATCAGCCGAGCTGAAGAGCGGGGAAAAGTTGAAAAGAGGGAGAAAAAGATTGAATCACATTTTGATAATTTACCATACACATCAGCACAATTTGAGGCACAGATTAGGGTAATTATATATAGAAAATTACATCATTTATTTTGTGTACTATATATGTTTGGAACACGACCCACGAGCACAGGGAAGGTACAAGAAAAGAGGCTTACAAAACTGTTTTCAATCTAAGAGAAGAACTATTACTTCACTGCCCCTTTATATAATATTAGGAGTACCCACAATAATTGTCGTTTTTTTCAATGAAATTCAAAACAATTTATCTTTTACTTTATTAAACCTTTTTTATATTAAATAATTTCCAATGGTATCTATAACCTTCTGCCACCTTTCTTTCAAATCATCCCTGCCCTTCTTGTAAAACTCTGCGGGTTTTGACTGAAAATAGTCTGAAAGGGCTGT
>JAGXCT010034125.1:0-112327 GCA_022495035.1 Philopotamus ludificatus
ACTGAGAATACAATCTGATGGGTTCTACAGAATCGAATCAAACTCTGTGCTAGAATATCTATCAAAGCCAGGAACAGCGGTGAGATATTTACTGACGTAGATAGGCCGAAAACGTTCAACGACAGAGGAAGAATTGCAGTCAAAAGCTCCTGACTATGGAGATGAGGGGTGTGAACAAATTTTCAAGAGGTTTAAAACATTATTCTTCTCTCTAATACATTTTTTAAAGTCACGAGACACTCACTCGCCGAGCGTATGGGTCTTAATCAGACTCTCGAATGAGAGCCGAGGCTGGCGAGGGTTTAACATGTAACGTGAGGGCTCCCCTTTTGTCTCTATACCGCAATGGCTCAACCCGACTTGGTATGCGGTTTTTTGTCAAGGGTTTTCCCTCTCCTAGCCATTGTTGGCATTGAACTTGTATCTTCTACCATGGCTGGTATCGGATTTTACCCTCTCGACTGTGTCCAGGCAAGTAGTAGGTTTGTCTCTATTGTTTAATATTGTCAAAACAAAGAAAAGAAAACAATTTTTGGCCTAAAACAACCTCGATATGATGCCACAGGCCTCCGTATTCGCTGGACATGGCCCTCTGCGATTTATTCCTATGCCCGATGTTGAAAAAAACAACATGAAAGGACGACATTGGGCCAACATTAAGGAGATACGACAAAATCGTTGGCACAAACGTATCAAAAAATAATATTGATGAACAAATAAAGATTTTTTTCAAGTTAAGCTATTTTTAATTCGTTAATTGTCTACAAAAGCAAATTATAAACCCATAAATTTGTTAATTTGATATATATCTGCGTCATGTGTGAGGAAATAATGGTACAATAGCATTCATCAGTTACGTCATATACATTTTCACAATACGGAAATGCACCAAATAGTTAAATTAATTGATTCAATTTGACGGCTTAATAATGAAAGCATTATTGATATGATCTACTTTTTTAATAAAATATTATCTGTGGATGCCGTTTTGGTAACATAAGCATTTCCTATAATTAGACGGGATGACACAGGTCAATATATATATATTTTATATTTAAACAAATATAAGAATTCCAAAGGGCATAAGTATATATGTATTTGTTTATTACATTGCGATATAATTTATCCGATTGAACTCTGTTTTAATTTCTATCAGTAAAAAAAATGCTAGACAAGCATTTAAGTATAAGACGTAAATTGAGATGAATTAAACGAGGAGCGTTTGCTTATCTAGGTGATAAGTAAGACGTTGAATCGGCAAAATAGTGCAGGAAAATAACAGTATTATCATATTTATTTTCGACGTACCTTGAAATCGTTATTTAATTTTGCCTTCTCTAGCAGTTCGTTGATGGTCATGCTGGAATTTTTATAGTTTGAATCCGATTTTTTCCCACCGAACTTTGTCAAGAGGGACGATTCTTCGGAATCGTCCGAATTTTCTTCTTCGCCGTTCTCTGCATCTGCGAATTTCGTAAGGATTAAAAAAAATGCGCATGATTAGCGACGGGATGTGAGCTGCGAAAGCGTTGGCTAGGACGCTCGGAGGGTACCTTGGGCGTTGTCGTCCGAGTCTATGGAGTAGTCGTCGCTCTCCTCGGGGTGGTCCTCGATGCGGAAGTCCGAGTCGTCTGAGCTCTCGCCGAAGTCGAGGTTGAGGTCCAGCAGTGCGTGCGGCGCTACGCCGGCTCGGCGCCGGCGCGGCTCCTCGCCCGCCGCCGCCATCCTGACAGCGCAGCCGGCGCCGGGGTTGCCACTCGCCGGCATCCCTATCGAGCGGGCATAACCCCCTCGAATGCGGCCAGCTCCTTTTACCCAACATGTTTTCCTAAAAAATATATTAACGACAGGGCCACAGAACTACAAATAATTAATGCTATATCATGCATATAATAATTAATTATTATTACTGATTTAATGTTAATCGATTATTAATCGCGGGATTCATGAAAATATACACAAAAAATGTATTTATATAACCCTTTTAAAAATTTAATGCTCATAGATATATTTAAAATAATTTTTATATATTTTTGATTGCCTTACGAGTCATTAGAAGTCGTAAAGCGATTAAATATTATTATTTATTTACTTTGCCTCATTTCTGAGGAACGTGACCACGTGCATGATTCCCCTTATGGAGGACATGGTTTTCATGGGAATATATAAAGCAGTAGTTTCCCTTTGCCTTCTGCACCGCAGTAATTTTTTTATACAGAAGACCTTATATTTTTGACAATTATTTTTTATGCGAAATGAAGGTCGTCGGGCACTTTCCTTCTGTTGACCAACCTCACTCAGAATTCTTCGGAATGGTCACCCATCTGAGTATTATTTGTTCTCATTAGCGGTTAACTTGACAATTATAATTCGATTGTAATTACCGTCAAGCTATGGCGGGTCTTACTTTCGATGAGTGCTCAATAATTTGCTAGTGATGTCGTTCACACCGGAGGTAATGCAAAATAACAGTAAACCTAGAGAGATGGAGGAGTTGCCTAAAATTTCGTGGTTTCCGACTTAAGAAGCTTTTAAGAAAGCCTAGATAAGGCTAATTAAAATGATAAATTAATTACTGTTATCATTCACACATAATTATGAATTATGTGTGATGGTCATACTTTCTGTGTTACTATGTAGAGCCTGGTATCTGACAAAGGCACAGTAAGAAAAGCTTCATACAGCAGATCTGAGAATATGCACGAGGAAACTTTAGGATGGTACTTATTCGAGACTAGATCCATTATATCAGACCCTGCCGGTATGGGCTTGTATACCGGAAAAATCAAAAGTAAGAGAGTGCACTAGAAAGTGGTCGATGTGCAAGATCTTAAGAATCCGGGGATGCTGTAACATGGTATAATGAGTAAGATATTATTTTGAAAGTAGCTGGTGGAGAAATTCAATTAGAGATAATTAAAGGGAATGGAAAAGAAGATCATTCTACTACTACTCTTAGGTGATAGCGTCTTGCAACCCAAGCTGTTTTGACTCGTCCCATCTCTCTAACTCGTCTTTTTTAATAAGACTGTTTAATTTTTCGTTCCACCGCTTTCTAGGTCTCTACCACTCTCCTCCATTAATTCGATGTAACTAACACAACGTTGTCGCCAAAACTTGTACAACTTCAACACTGTTTTATTTAATGAGATAAGACGATGATTACATCCCACATATCTAATTATGAAAAATATTATTTTTACTTAGACTTTCTAAGATACATTACGTCATAACTAAAAAAATATCCATAATATAAGACATATTTAAAAAAAATACAGAAAAATAATATTTTAATGAAATATAAAACGTATTTCGTGGAAATAATCATAACGCGAGCATCTTCCAACATAAAATTAACAGTTATTACGATCTTGTAAGGGTTGTGCGTAGCGAAGCGAACTAATGCCTCAATTCTGCGATCTTGGCGGGGATAGCATCCAGAGTAAATTACACGGAAATCTGGAATTAGCTTATAATATTGCAAGCGGTGTGCGAGTGCGCTTGTACCGAGTTAATCAAAATGTATTTATACGGAGACAGTTGATGTACAAGTTTTCTGTGTTGTGTCTAGGATATTACTAGTTTACGACAGACTGACGCCCCGGCTAATGCTGTGGTATCCGTTCTAAAAGCAGCCATTTGTTGCGAAGTTTGTGTGTGCGCAATCTTCGGCACCTGCGAAATTCGGGTAGTCCTAAATTTGCACAAAAACGCGATGCGGCCGCTCGCTAAAAGGGTTAATTAAAAATTCATTGATGAGATACAACGAGACTTTCACTATAAAAAGCAAGAGGCCTCTCTAGTTAGTTTTTATGGTGGATAATTATTTTTACTAAAATTCGCCGACGAAAAATCGATTTTCTGTTCAGCTTTTTAGTTAAATAATGAAAAATTTGTTGAATTTTGAATGAGTTGAATTTTCATACTAGCATTATTGCTTCAATATGCGCAACAGCCCTAATGTAGAGTCCTAGCCTCATCCAACACCATTCTACAATTTATCCGGTCTGCCGCCACGACGCTCCATCTTCCGGTAAGTTTCAATGATGCAGAGTCCCTCTTTACACAGTCCAATTACCTCAGCCATGGTCTTCCTTTCCTCTGGGGACAAGAGGGCTTGTTAACCATAAGCCTTTTCGGCGGTTAACTGTCTCGCATCTTTGACACGTGACCGGCCCACCGGAGTCTGGCCACTCTGTGACGACAGCTGTGACCAGTATATCCTTGTACAGTCGGTACAGTATCTCGTTGCTTTGCATATACCCTGTCATCTAATACAGCTTCAATAATTGATATGCCATTCCTCGTCGTCGAATACGGCTCCAAATATTCGTCTCAGAATTCTCTACTCCAGGATATCAAGTTGTCGCTCATCTTGGGTTGAGACAGGGTGACGCTCTAACAGGTTTACTGTTTAACATAGCACTCGAAGGTGTAATAAGAGACTAATTAACAAATCGACGTAGCTCCTTGCCTTTGCGGACGACATAGACATTGTGGCTGGATCTCAGGTAGCTCTCAAAGATGCCTGCCAGCAAATAATGAGAGCATTATTGGCATGCTACTAAGGATCAACGAGTCTAAGACAAAATACATTCCCAAATGAATCTTGAACCCCCGAGAGTCGAAGAGTACAGCTTCGAGGCCGTCAAGGAATTCACATATCTTGGCTCACTTATTACAAAAAACAATGAAACCAATTTGGAAATATAAAAAGGAATCATGCTGGCCAACCGGTGCTACTTTGGACTTCAAAGCATCTACGGTCGATATTCTCTTCCAAAGAAGACTTAAGTCAAGCTCTACATGACGCTCATCAGGCATGTCCTAATGTACGGATCTGAATGTTGGGCTTAAACAAAATAGGAGCGACAACTATATACCCTGGAGGGTCATAGCTACGAAAATAGCTTCGTTTTGTAGCATTAAAACATTTTCTATATTGTCCAATCCTTACTCAACTTGATTTTAATTCAAGACGAAGGTCATCATAAGTGATCTGATGAAGAAGTGAAAACAATATTTATCGAAAAGCACCATAATACCTAAATGATTTTAGTCTTTGAAACAGAAGTAATCATCTGTATTGTTTAAAGTTGTGATGAATAGCGAGTCTAATCAAAGGTCGTGGTATTGTATCTTGTTAAAAAGCTTGCAGGATTAGAATTGGGATGGAAAATCAGTGTTAGTGTCAAAGTAAATCAAGGATAATCATAATATTACTTACTAACGATACAAGAATGTATTCCTTCATGATTGAACAACTGCGACAAAAGAAATCAAGATCTCACAATGATTTGAGATATACTTCCTCGGTATTTCACCTCGGAATAGGATCTAGACTCATCCACCTTCAATCCTTCAATTCCTTCAAGCATCCTTCAAGCATCCTTCATCCTTCACCAGCGAGCTGTCAAGAGTCTTTTCTCCATCTCAAGTTGGACCAGTTCTTGGAACTAATGAATTCAGACATCTTTTTCGTGGACGTCCTCTCAGCCACCTTCTACAATGGAGTCCAGCTGATGAGTCGATTCTGGTTACAGATCTACTTGATATGGCCTGTGTATTACAATCTGAGACATTTGATTCTGAAGTCCCGTCTCTGATTACGTATAGACCAGGGGTGAGCAGCCCGCGGCCCGCGGGCCGCATGCGGCCCGCGAGTCTCTTTCGTGCGGCCCGCCACCTTTCTCGTGAAACCCATTTTGACTTTTAAAAATTCCTAGTGTCCCAACCTAATTGAACCTTAGGCTTGTTCATTCTTTTTAAAAATCATAAAATCAACATAGGCAATGATATCGCTTTATTTATGTGATTTTAATTTCATGCGTTACGCTGTCACCCACGCCTGTAATAAAACTTGTTAATTCTCTTAAATCCCGAGCGTTAAATCACCGCCACTAAAGAATCTCTTAAATGATTTGAGAAATGAATATGGTGGATGTAATTTATATAGAAATTCGTTGGTTGAATAGGAGGTGCTATGCTTAAAAGGGTAAGTATGCTAGATTTAAAATGAGTATCTAAATTCGTTTGTGGGAATGAATGAACATCCATTTCCACAATTTGAAGATAAAAATGGATGTGTGATTTTGCCTTCCTCGTCGATATAACCCAGCATTTTAATGTCTTAAACGTGGAACTTCAGGGAAAAGGCCAGTTTATTTATAACATGTTTAATAAAATTAATGCTTTTGAAAAAAAAAAATCCAAAAAAATTTGGAACAACAATCTGTTGCGAAAACAACAGGTCACATTTTATACATCTAAGACAAGAAAAATCCTTCAGGAAACCCAAAAAATATGCCCAGCATTTAGAAAAATTAATAACGGAATTTCAGTCGCGAGCGAAAATATTAAGATCAGAAAACCGCCTTAGCTTTACTATTTTTTCTTCATCATTTAATATAGAAGTGGAACAGTTCCAGATGATACAATGGTATTAATAGATTTACAAAACGAGTCATGGATTTAATAAAATAAATTCCCCATAATGTTGTCATACATAATTTCTATCGGTAAATTACATGAATTTGAAAAATTCCCACGATTGACCGCTCATGCAAAGCAAATAATGACACTTTTTGGAAGTACTCATGTTTGCGAACAATTATTTTCCGCAATGAAAATAATTAAAAGCGATGATCGATCGAGATTAAATGATGTACGTTTAGAAAGCTGCGTACCAGTTGCTGTGTCGTCTATATCAGCAAATATAGACCAATTGATGGCAAAGAAGCAATGCCAAATTTCTCATTAAATAATCTTTCTTCTATATCTTCTGCCGTTTTATTTTATAGTATTTCTGTAATTTTTTTATATTTTTTTTATTGTTGTTTTTTTTTTTTGATACTTTGAGTTCTTTATTTTTTTGTATTATTATAATTTTCTTACGTGCGGCCCGCGCAACATTTTTAAATTTGTAAATGGCCCGTTGTAAAAAAAGGTTGCTCACCCCTGGTATAGACGATGGATCTTCCCCCAAACTCTTCTCTGAAATCAATAACCTATATAAGCAATTATTGCTTCATTCCATGTGGGAAGAGATTTTATTATCAAATGTCATTTAGGATGGGTTTTAAACAGGGCTGTGGAGTCGGAGTCGGAGTCGCAGTCGTGAAAAACGAGCGACTCCGACTCCTTTTTCGTTAAAATTTAAAATACATTTTTTTTATAATAATTATTATAATGAATGTGTATTGTGCACGAATATTAAACTTGCAGGCAGAATGTGAATTTAATAGAATCAATGCTATTTTTAAGAATAAACGCAAATAATTAAAGTTTGATCTTGTTTTATTTTTATGACTATAACATGAAAGAATTGGTTATATGCAGAGGTAGAAAAACAACCTGATAAAATTGAACTTTTTTGAGTTGTGAATTCGGAGTCGTGGAGTCGGAGTCGTGGAGTCGGAGTCGGAGTCGGAGTCGTGTCTTTTTTTTTAACGACTCCACAGGCCTGGTTTTAAATGATCTTATTATAAAAACATTTTATAACCAACGAAGATATTTATTAAAAATACCCTTGACCATGATTTTTCTGGTATATATTATCTCCCCACGGATTAAAAATGAAATGAATGAATAACTTTTAGAAGTCATTGCATGTCGCTAATTCACAGAGGTGTTTAGGGAATTCACGACCACACCTTGCTATAGCAAATTAAATAGTCTACGCCAAAAGAGGTCAAGGGTGTTATTCGCAACAAAAATTATACACAGCAATAGAATATACGTAATTGAAAAGGCATCGGTCTGTTTCCAATATTCCACGATTTAATCACACTATTAATTTCTCTATATACAATTAATTAAGCCAAACAAAGCTTTGAAGTGAGCGCCAGCGAATTGCAATTGAATAATTCTCGTTATTTAAGTTATACATATAGATATTAGTTTAGGCGTAAAATAGTATCACTCTAAAATAAATTAATTCGCAGCAAAAGAGCCGCGTGTCTAGAGGGCTTTAGTCCCAGGAGGAGCGTTAAAAGTTTCCAGCCAAATGGAATAATTCGATTTGAGGTTATATCCTTGCGAATTATAAATTAGTCGGTGCGTTCGAAATTTCGGCCGACGGTTCATTACGCAAAAATTATATCGCGGTGCTTCAAATTTATAATCACTGCTCTATTTGATGTGGAGTAGCAAATTATACAGTACTCGGACTCAGACAAGACCGGGATAATTTTAATAAATAATTTATATTTCTAATGAGAGACGCGAAGCATCCCATGATTAGTTAGCATGATAAATTAAATCAGCGGTTTTTTATGGTATTAAAATAAAATGGGAAAATCTGTATAATTGTGAAATTATTATTAAAAATACTCAAAGCGTAGATAATTTTTTTTTATTACATATTAGGTTAATATTAAAATCATTCATTAAAATTTTGCAAGGGAAAGTAGTAAAAGTTGAAGTAGATAGATAATTGAATCAAACTCGAATTAAAAAGGTAATAAGAACCATAGATTTGGTCTTTGTGCAATTTGTGAAACGTGAGAAAATAAATTTTTAGAAATTTAATTTTATTAAAATTAGCGAGAACGCGTTGAGTTTAGTAAGACAAAATGCTAAAGAAACTACACTTAAACCCGCATCTTTTTATAGATCTTGCGATTTTGCGCGGCTCTGTAAAAAAAGGTTAATAACTTTTTTCCTATTGAAGATAATTTGGCCAAAAGAGAAGTATTATACGTATAGTATACTTATATTAGATTATTAGAATATTTAGATAAGAAATAAAATTTTCGAGCTGTGAAAATGATGATTTATTGTATTTTAGACGATAAAAAACAAATAGATATCTTTATGTTGTATGTAGGTTATTTTAGCTTTGTAATGAAGGATGTGACGGGTTGTGCCATATAAATATTCCAAAAAAGTTATTTTGTTCCTAAATTCGTTTCAGTCGATGTGTAAGTACTGGAAAGTTTTCGATCCAAATAATCTATTATTTCAAGGACAGTTTTTAACCATAAATATCCAGTCGTAAAACTTTAAAAGAAAGCCTTTTGTAGCGCATTAGATAGCACGTTTCGTGTGAACCCGCGTTAGTGCGGGAGCGGGTGTTAACCGTTTACGAAAATTTCCGCACTAACGCGGCACCAGGTCCTTGAGTGTTAATAAAACCGATCCATCGTGACCAGGCAGATGGAGTGGCAAAGTCAGACAATTTAGGATCTACCCTCTTATATATTTGTCGATCCAGCTCGACTTCCTTCAGACTGACTTGTAACAATATTCTTTCTGAAATTCGGCAATATCGCAGATGAAAGGATTTTCCAAAATCCGAAATCTGCTGAACAAACTACGCCGATAGAAAATCTATCAAATATGTATGAAAATGCCCAAAAATGTCATGATATGCGGGGTCTTCCTTCCCATATATATGGGATGGTTCCTCCCATACATCTCCCATAGTTCAGCTCACCGTGCGATTTCAGAAATTCTAACAGTCCAAATTTTGATGACAATTCGGGATCTACCCTTTCATATATGACTCGATCCAACTCGTCTGAGCTGAAAAGACAGCTTGCTAACTTTTCCCTAGCTTTCCAGTTGGCGACAAATAATAGAATATGACGTATTGAGTCTCTCTGACAACTCCCTTGTCGATTGATGTGGATTTTGTTTTAATATTGCATTAAAAATGTCGTCATCGATGTCGGAAGTTCCCCAATGTGTCAAAACAAGCTGTGTTTTTTTACTTCCGTTTTCCACGACGTATTTATGCGAAGTGGGATTTTCTAAATATATTGAAACAAAAACAAAATACACCTATCCCTCGATTTACACGGTAAATCATTATAATAATTTTATTTGTTCGTGCGCCCAATGTAGGTATTGTTGTATGCATTCCACTGTAGTTATGCATTTGTTGTATGCATTTCACTATAGGTATGCATTTGTTGTATGCACTCCACTGTAGGTATGCATTTGTTGTATGCATTCCACAGTAGGTGTGTCTCTTCCCGTCATTCGGCGTTCATCCTTAACTTGAGCGCTAGCTACAGCGACGCAAATTGTGTTCGAGTCTTTAACTTCATATTCGTAAGTAAAATCGTAAGTATAAATTTTTATTCTTCATATTCGTAAGTAAAATCGAATACATACATAATTTTTAATTACGTGTTTTATATCTTGAACAATATTTGTAGCCTTATTATGTCGAAAGAAGTAAAAAGAAAAGTTATCTTGGCATCCAAATATTTTTTTTGGATCGTTTACAAAATGGAGATAGAGTAATAGATGTTGCTAGATCATATAACATGAATGAAGCTACAATAAAAATCATTAGAAAAAAATGAAAACTCAATTAGAAAGAGGTAGAAGCACTATGAGTAATGAGCACAACTTCATGCATCAGAGATATTGCACGGAAAATATGGAGAAGGCCTTTAATGACTTGGATAGAGGACCAACACAAAACGGATGACAATTGATACCAACGCTTGGTCATTACAAATAAAGCATTGCGGATTTACGAAAAAATCAAAGAGAAGTTACCATTTTCTTCTTTATCTGAAAAGGTTCGAAAGATTCAAATCAAGACACTCTCTACATAGTTTAAAATTAAAAGGTGAACTAGCATCTGGCGATGTAGATGCAGCGCAAGAATATCCAACAAAATTTGCTGAAATTGTTGCTATCAATTCATATACCCTGACTGTAGTTTTCAATGCTGATGAGTCGGGGTTATTTTGGAAAAAAATGCCAGAGAGGACCTATGTGTCTAAAGTTCATAAATCAGCTAGCGGTCATAAAGCAGCAAAAGATCGCAGTTATTTTCTGTAGCAATGCTTCAGGAGATCACATTATGAAACCATTAGTTATTAACAAATCAAAAATGCCTCGCGCATTTAAAGGAATAAATATCAACCATCTTCCTGTTTATTGGAGGGCCAATAAGAAAGCGTGGGCTACTTCCGTAATGTTTAATGAATGGTTTCATGAATGTTTTATCCCAGATGTCAAAAAATATTTAAATGAAAAGGGACTGCCTATCAAAGTTCTTTTATTAATTGACAATGCACCGGGTCATCCACAAGATCTACAGCATGAGAATGTCTTAAAATATTTAAAACAACCAAATTATGCGTATTTTGTGTACTTTTCGATTTACACGATTTTACATTAAAAAATATACAATTTCGATTTACACGTTTTTCTCAGGAACCTATCTACCGTGTAAATCGAGGGATAGATGTATAATGGAATTGTATTATTCAAAATAACAGTTACATATTTCGCCAACATTTTGTTTGTCGATAGCGGTTTGCGACCCCTGCGGCGGTGGCGGCGGTAGCGGCGGGTGGGTGCGGTATGGGCGGCGCCGCTGCCCCGCCCCGGCGGCGCCCGGTCGTGCGGCTGCCCCCGCGCCCCGCCGCCCCCCGCCGCCATGCCGCGGCCTCCTGGGGGCCTCACAGGTAATCCGCCCCGGCAGTTCGCCCCGAGTCGCCCCTTTGCCCGCGCGTCCCTAGCGACGAGGAAAATTACCGCGTGCTTCGGAAAAGCGTCATTTTTTGGCGCGCTGATTTAAAAAGCTCTTCACGCCCCGTCGCGCGAATAACCTAAACGTAATTTTATTTATTTATTCGTTTTTATATGTCGTATGCTGAAAACAAAAGAAAATATCTTGTAAAAAAATGAATTATTATTTTTTTCAATTCGGTGTAGCGTTATCGACATATGTTATAATATAGTTATTTTATTATATTCTCTGAAACAAATGCTTCAGGGCGCGAACCTAGTGATTATATACGTTCAGTGTGGATATATTCGTCTGAAATTATGTTTGTTTTATATGTATGTCGGTTTTATCGTGTGTAAAAGCGCACCCAGTTAGTTCTGCGGGCTTTCCTAATCTGGTTCGCTCCAGCCGTTTGCTCGTTTGATATAGGTGCCTCTACAGATTTGACAAAATATTGTTCCATCCGCATACATTGCATTTGCAGACGAATTCTATATTATTTCATTAAACTAGAATAAATTACCAAAACGATAGTGAATTTTTTTTTATTCTTAATCGACGTATCAATACTTTCTACTAACTTGAAGGATCGGTTGCGATTAATTGCAAAATTAGATGCAAAATTAGATGCTAAATTAGATATAATTTCAAAATTTCGAGGATATATTCGTTACGTTTTGATGTATATTATTAATATGTAAATATTAATATAAAAGCAAACCACGTATATTTTTAAATATTTTACAGTGAAATTTTTCTTGATTTTCTGATTTTGTATTGCTTTATTTTGTATTAATTGAAGTAATTAAGTAAAAAAAATATAAGCGATCGTTATTTTATCATACACTTATTTAATGCTCGATGACTCCTTAGATCTCGACTACCACTTGAGAGTTTGGTATAGCCCAAATTCGCAAACGATGATGATGATAGTAAAGTAGGTCCTCGAATTAGGCGATTAATTGGATCCGAAAGTTTTCGCGTAAGTCGAAAAATCGCTTAAATTGAGAAGAGCACAAAATTGAAAATATTTTTGATTCGAAGATAGGTAAAATAAAATTGATCTATATATTAATAAGATAATATTAAATCCAGTATTAATTGTATTTTAGCCCCTTTCTTTTCTTCATAAATTAAAGTATGGCATGCAATATCATTAATCATTGATTTTGTAACTTTCGCATTTTTTAAAAATCAAGAAAAGTCCAGGACTGATTGCATATGAAATTTTTAACGTTTTATTCTATTCTTATATTCGACAGAAATGTTCAGTACGAGATATTATTTTACGATTTTCCCTAAATTTAGCTTAAATAATTCTTGGATCAATATTTGTTGTCGTTGATTTTCCAATTTTCCATTTTTTATCACCATGTGACTAATCTGAATTTTGATTTTAATAAATTACATTAAATAAAACGATTTTTCATTAATTAAAATCCGTTTAATATATGTAAACAATTAAAATCATCTTAAGCTCATAGTATTTAAAATATTGAATTATTTATTTCCTTATATATTAATATTTATTAATGCCCGATTTTATTTTTGTATCACGAAATGCAAAAATATTTTCATGGATAATTTCAATAATGAAAATTCAGAAAGTCTACCTTTTAGTATATATGGACATATTATATATTCAAGGCAATGAAAATAGTAAATGAATTGGGATTGGCTTGTTCTATTCAGATGATTAATTATATTCGGATTCAGATAAATAATTTATATCCTCGACAGTTTATCTTGCTTTATTTTTATTATGTTTATTTGAAATAGAATGAAATATGACTCGGATTGACTTTAATTAAATCATTGGCTTCTGGCATGTAAAGTTGGAAAAAACGTGTTTTCATTAATTGTCACTACTCGGTTAAGTATTTTTCGTATTAGATATTAATTAATATAAGTTAATTTCATATTGAAGTAAAAAAATCATTTTAATGCTCATAAATATTCATTGTTTTCTATTGAATTTATTATTAAAATATGCTCATTCGATGTCGCTGCCTGAAAACAATCGTAGGATTTAGCGAATTTTCAGTGATCGTTTATTCAACAAATACGCACAAAAATCTGCATAAAAAAATAATTTATCTGATTTTTCCGAACCGTGGCATTAACATTTTCTTTATTGATTGGCAATGTCGTTTTAGAATTTTCTGTATTGTTTTTCCGATTCTATGAAAATATATCATTGTATATGGAAATTTGTTACAGTTTCTTAGCTTTTCTCGTAATGCATAATATATGAGATCGAATATAACACCATATTTTTTAGTGAAAAAGTGTTTTAATCATTTAGATTGCCGCATGGTTTATGTATCCATCTTCTTCTACCCTTTAAACCGCGCCTTGTAAATTACTTACGTTGTTATGAATCATTTCTAGCTGATATTTTTTTTATATCAATCGTGCAAAAATGGAAAATGTGCATTGTGGATAGACGCCGATCGCTTCCTACCGATCTTATGGAATTAAAGCTCGTTAATCTAATCGGTCCCGGAGTTCGCCCCGGGTTAACCGGGACCGTGGCGGATGCAACAGAAACGCAACCAATTTAAATTTTGCAGGAAGCGGCGAGGTCGTCAATCGTGGCTCTCTCGGTAGATAAGGGAAACGCCAGGCCCCAATAAAAAGTGTTCACGTGCCTGAACACGAAAGCTCGGCCGGCCCGAAGCTCGGCGGCCATAAATTAAGTTCGCGCGCACGTAAGTCACGGGGCTCGTGGTTCGCCTTCGTCTATCATACGATAATCATCGCTGCCCATCCACCTATCCCTGGGAGCTCTCGAGGCGGCTGCTCTCGGACACGCGATCCGGATCTTCGCCTGATGTATCTGACCCATATTTTGGACCCTTCCCGGCCCCCGAAGCGCTTGTACGTTTGATGGATTGGGTGTCGAGGATGACACGTCGTTTGTTTGTTTAGGAAGCGCAACTCGGAGACGCAATTTGATACGCGAGATGCCGAGAATATTGTAAATGATGGAAGTAAACCGCGCACGACGTGATGCAAATAGCGAGCTGCAAGCTCCATGAAAGACTAGAGAGCTTGAAAGACTGTATATAATAATGTTTCCATACGAAGAGTTCCTTAACACATTGCCTACGGGGGACGTGGATTCCACGTCAAAAGCGTATTTGTGTTGTCCGGGGCGCGCATAACACACGCTAGCCGACAAAATGTTTAGTGACTCCTGCTTCCTGTAATTTTTTTTTACATTAACTATCCAGAAAATGTTGAAGGTTAAGTAGTTGAATTTTCGGCTCAATATCTTGATCAATAAAAGAGTTATGATTTTTGTAAAAAGACGACGTTTCACCAAATTTCGGCGAATGCGCCCTGCCCCAGCGCAAGTTTGACTGCGATTCGCCCCGTAGACAATGGTTTAATAATACTTAATTCACGTAATTCTTTATAACACTGGCTAGGAGGTATGTAAAGGGAAGAGAACCAATAAAAAATAACCAGTGTCGTGGTTTGACACTGGGGGCAATATTCCCCTTGCATCTTTAGAATTATTATCGAATCTTTATATAGGTGAATGGCGCTTTGGATTCTTATGTTATGCCATCCATCTACCGTGGTCAAATAAATAAATACTCAGCAGCATCAACAGTATACATTTCGATGTCAACACCTTGCCACGGTATAGTGGTCACTGAAAGACTGATGGTATTATGTGCGAAAAACAACATCCGTTAAATACAGACTCTTTCCACGCCATTCTCCACGAAGGTTTCCAGTTTTCAGGTCTTAAATGTCGAATTTGACTTTTTGGAGGTTTATTTACGTAAACCCTTTCTTTCAAGTAGATTAAGTTATTTATTTATTTATTCATTTAAAGACAATGCGTGATTGGCATTATAGAATGAAATAATTCGTCAACCACGCATGATTGTTTCAGTCTTTCAGTAGCCATCCTGTATTTATTATCTGAAATATATTATTGCTCTAATATTCTGTTATACTTTCATCTTCGAGTAATTGTTCTGGATTCTTTATAATTAGGGCTTAGTATATTGAAATCATTCACAATTCAATGAATGTCCCAAATGATTGATGTCCGAATCACTGTTATTATCTTTGTGAAAGATATTTATTTTTTCTGATCATAAGTTATTTTCAGCATAGGATTGAATTAAAAAATAGAGCGATTTATTTGACATTCACAGATATAAAAATTCGATAAGATTCTAAAGATGCAAGGGGAATGAGTCTCTCACACTAATATTCCCCCCGGTGTCAAACCACGACACTGGTTAATTTTAACATTATTTTAGTTGGATTGAAATTTATAATCTTTGTTTAATAATTATTTATTCAACGGAGGGGTAGTAGTTGATTCGTTTTTTGATCATAAATCATAGAAATCAATTCAAGAAGGAAAATGAGGAAAGAAAAATCCAAAACTATGTTAAAATGTTTTTAATTTATCTTAAGCGTTATATAAGAGTGTTTGTAACAATTCTTACATCACTATATTGGAATTTACTGTAGGATCATTTTTTTTTATCTACTCTCTCAAAGAAATACGATTGAACTAAGCAATTTTGGAATAATTTCATTCAAAAGATTTTAAATTTTCTCAGCTATTTTTATTATCGATATATAGCGAATTCTATACTAATCAAATTCTTAGAATTGATCATCCGATTTTCGTCGATCCTGTACATCCTTTTGCGAGTGACTCAGCATTCGATGCTTGCCAAAGACGTGGTCTTCCGACAGAGCGGCTGTCGATCGAACTGGATTCCGATACGATTTTGGATAGTCACTCAGTAGCCATCCACGTTATATGCTCGAGTAATCAGATGCTGAGATATTCTAAAATACCGCATGCAGATAACAATGTTTTTGCACAGTTTCCAAGAGCGTAGATTTAATTTTCTGATATTTAATTTATGACTTTCTATCAAGCTCGTTCAACTCGTTTTATAGTTAAACATTCTAATCTGATACCTGTGTGAAACAGGTAACTGAGAATTATTTTCGTTGAATTAAAATCGCCATTCTTTGTAGAGGACGTAATCCCAATAGGGGTCCGGTCCCTACTCCCCGCCGGAAGAGGTTGACGTGACGCATTCGACCCATATCTTGGATCCGCTTTTCTTTTAGATTACGTTTAAAGCACTTACCGGATAGTTTATGCGAGATTTGATCAAAAGATCTTCCAGACGCAGGATTGTTGAGGATTAACCGGGAAATGAGTGGATTTGTAAGATGGCGGAAGGGCGGGCCGGATGCCGTAAAAGTGACCCCAGGGAACAAGGGGATTGGGGCTTAAGGGCGATCATTAATGTATTCATATTAAAATTTAATTACGCGACTCGGTTGTCCGTGACGATGACGGAATCGGCGAAAATCTATTCGCAAACGCTCGGCAATAAATAAATATCACCCGGGGCGTAGAGTTCACGGCGGCGAAACGTTTCTGTTTGCATTCCTTAAAATTAATTAATCCCGTGTACGGTTATAAATCACCGCGGTATTATCAACACGATGTGTAATCTAATAGTTATACGAGTGTTAATATCCATTCTTTGCCAGATATTCACTCGGTTTGCCAACTCGCTGTTTTTCACAATGCATATGAAAGAATTTAATTGTTTAATTTAACTTGGCCCATATAAATTACACGTAATTAAATATTATGTTATTTTCCATTTTTAAACAATAGCTTTTCTTAATTAATTTTTATTACTAAATATTACTGTTTTATTTCATATTTCACAATATTATTTATGTAAATTTTTCATCGATTAGATCGATTAAAAATTTATTAATATTTAAATAATAATAAATTGACAAGTATTAATTTAACTAAAGAACAGTAATACATAGAACTATTTAATATATTTTAATTAATAATTGTATTGTAAATTCTGAAATATATTTTTTCGCATCTATCTGTTATGTTTAAATTTTTTTTGGCTCAAACAACATTTTTTGCAAATTAATTTTTGCGCTTTTGAATAAAAACACAGATTTGATTTGAAACGTGGCCTAATAATATAAAAATTAACATTAAAAGGTATTATTTAACCAATCCGTTACGGCGGCTCGAAACCAACCGCGTCGTCCGAAGGGGGTATAATGGAAAATAAATCCCAAGCATTTTAAGTCAAGATATTGTCATTTAAAAAAAAGAAATATCATCGTGCCCGTCGCTACAGATGCTAATACAGTCAACCCTTCTATAACGTTCAGATAGGGACCATGCTATAGAAAAAAAAGCTTTAGAAAGTTAGGCACCCATACAAAATTTGTGGTTTGGTTCTTTTTAACTCTCTTTGCGATTTGAAGCAAATCAAATATTTGACCCATTTTTATATTTTTATATTTTCAATGACCTTGCACGTGTTTAATTGGATAACAATAGCTCGTGCCTATATGCGCGAGGGGTTATTGACCTCGCATATTTCTTCCAGTTTATTCATTCGCAACAGATGTGCCAAGGGAGTTTAAAGGGACAATTTTTTTAGTTAACTTTTTTCAAAATGCTTTTGAATAAATAATAAAAAGGTAAATATAAACTATGAAACCTTTACGGAAATATGTTTTATTTTAGGATACATATTAATATAAAATAAAAATATATTAAAAACAAATAATAATTAAAGAAAGAAAAAAAATATGAACATTTTAAATTGGGTTATGCATTTAATTACTGCCAGAGTCATCTAATATCACGTTCCATAGAGATTTTTTTAATAGCAGTCGCTAAATTTATAAAAAATTAGAATAATTGAAAACTCCTTTCACACATAAATCATATTGCCTTAAAAATCGTATGCATCGATTTACTTGATCATAATTTGTTCCACGACTATACAAGTAGAAAAATATTTTCTTACAGTATTGTGATGAATATCCCTGGAACGTTTTTAGACGGTGATTCACCAAAAAAAAAAACAGAACACGCCTAGAGAGGCAAAGGGACAAACAGCCGATGACAAATATTTTCTAAGTGCACGTACATATTTAAAATGCAAATATTTACGAAAATTTTAATTTAACCTTGAAAAATATTACGTTTTGTAAAACGAACGCTATAGGAGGGAACGCTATACAAAAAACCACCCCAAACGCTATAGAAGTGAACGCTATAGAAGGGTTGACTGTATTGTTGTTTTTATTTTTTTCGCAATTGCGCAAAATAAAGGTCAATGATTTTTTATAATATTTATTCTTTACACTTATTGAGACAAATACAAAAAGTTTGTGACAAGTGGGATTTATATAATATACAAAGAGTTATTTAAGAAAAATCAAAAGCTTGGGGTCCCATATATACCCCTTACCACCACTAGGTTATTTATTATTTACACTTATTAAGACAAATTTAAAAAGTTAGATGTAGGATTTGTAATAAAAGAATTATTCAAGAATAATCAAAACTTGGTTAGGTTAAAAAACGTTAAAAAAAAATCTTTAAAGCATTTATGGACGCTAATCTTAATTTCTTTAGTGTCTTATATTTCTCTTTATTTCTTTAGTGTTGGCAAAACGTTATCTTACCTTTTTATCTGACTTATTTATCATTTAAAGGTTTTTAATATTTTGCCACATATTTTTAATCGAAAAGTAGGGAACGAATTGCAGTCCCTGGACAAAAATTAAGTACCCACATTTCTAAATTTTCTTAATTTTCATCTCAACGGTATATCTTTTCAATGGTTAGCCATCTTATTCTGCCTTATTTAGCATTATATATATTTTTTTTGCATTATTCTTTGAGTAATAAATAAAATATTGCATATAATTACTTTAATTGACACAATATTCATTAAAAAAAAATAATAAAGCATTGATTTTATAAAAATCGTAGGGCGTTGTTCTACACTTATTGTATTCTGAAAAAGTTTTCTGATTTATTAACAGGAAGGTTTTGAACACTGAAAAATATAACTCTTGAGTGTGAAAAAAAATGAGTTATAATAGAAATAAACCAACGGGATCCATCAATCATGGCCAGGAAATTAATTAAAATTTTCGAAAATCACACACATGAATTTTTTACTCGTTTTACTTTATTTTATATCTCAATTTGGATATTTGCCCTTAAATAATTCGTGGCCACTCCGTAGTTTAGCGATTTAAACACTACCTTTTTATGCGTTGAAGTGTAAGTGAACCTCATTGTTAATTAAAAATTGATACGAGGACCCGAGCGCAGTACGCATAGGGGTCGTAGGTCGTAATACGACGTAAAATGTTTCGTGTGTCGTACACGGGGACCAAGAGGACCCCCGAGTCTGATTAGTGCCTGGAGTCTGTTTAGAACAAACACGTGTGACTTTTTGCTGCGTGTATTGCACGTGGATAGGTGAGTTTATGGGATGTCGGCCCATCGAGATTTTCGACCCCATCCGACCCACCCCCGGATCCCTTGTCGCCCCCCGCTGTCCTCCCTTCTCCCGCCCTTCTGGCTCCCTCTGCAAAATGGGGTCACGGAGATGAATATCTGGCGGTGTGTTCTGGCGGCACGGGCCAAGGAACGAAAGTGACTGGACAAATGTGCGTTTAAAGGATAGCTTCGGCGAACACCAGAGAAACGGGATAGACGAACATATTGGATGTGTTAAATGTGGGGATCGGGGTTGTAAGTGCCACTTTGTCTTTTAAAACCAGGGTGTGATGTTGATTTTTACAATTTATCGCGCCGAAACGAGCCGTGGCTCCGGGAGACAATTGAATTTTGGCCGAAATTGCCAAAAAAATCAGCCGTGTGGTATCAAATACAGTTCTGGGTAGATTTTTTTGTGAGCTAAGCCAGATTTTACGATCTAGACGTATGCCGGGGTTTGCGCGGTTTATGGGTTCCGCAAAATATCGTGCAAATTGAGGAACATACCGCATCCAAAAATGGAAGACAGTTTTCGGAAAATTGCAGAAAATCTATACATCATTTTAGAGAGCTTTGGGAAAAATTATTCAACAAGAAATATGAAAATCTTGATATTGTTTGCATCGGGGACACACAACGTTGCGTAATAACATCCGATAACCTTATTTTTGTGCCCTAATTAATCTGTTTTTCATCTCGACGTCATGCTTTATTATAAAAAAATATTAATTTACATATTTTCTAGAATTATGCTAATTATTTTTCGTTTGTCATTGATGCTTCAGTAAAAATTTAATAAAAACATTGGGATCTTACTGAATCATAATTAATGCATTTTATGTTTTCTGCAACGATGCAATAGAGTATTGTCATAAATAATGTATTTCGGTCCAGACCCACAGAATACGTAATTGAGACTTGAAACAACTTCATGAATTTTACTACCATTATCGCGGTACTTAGCATTGAAATTAGAGGTCTGTATTAGCATTTAGAATCGCATTGTGGCGGTTTAATGATAAACACGATGGAACTATTAGATGGAAAACTATTTAAATCGCAAAATAATTGTGGAATTTTATACGACTCTCCATTTTAATTAAGTTGTTTCGAGAGTTTTCCACAGTACTTTCGGTGAGCAGTGATAATTTTCTTTATTCTATATAAGTAAACTGCAAATGTACTTAAATAACATATTATATATTTAATTTCGTTAAAATAATTAGAAAATCTGATTCAAATGTATAACTCGTAAACGATGTTTTTTTTACCACCGTTGACGTCAATTATTTTGTTTTATAATCCTCGGCATCGACACTCTTTAGTCAACATTATTAAATAACAAATTTCATAAGCCGTGATGTTGCCCTATCTCGTGATATAAGAGGATTATTTTACGATTCTTTGCTCTACCTTTCACCTTTCCTCCGACGCTCGCACTTGTCCGTTTTGTCCGAAAAATAGGATTTACTCTCATTGTTAAGTATGCCATTTCACCATTCGTCCTGAGTCTTTAATTCAGGTTGCTTTTTGCACACTGATACAAGGATTTCTTCACTTTTGTCATGAACAATGTTTTTTTAGTTAATTTGATATAAAACTTTATGTTTTAATTTAGTTATTATTAATGTTTCGATGCTATTTTTTTTTAAATACTTTAAATTTAAATTAAAAAGAGATATCCTTCCATTTACGAGGTAGATACCGCGTGAATATGGCATATAAAGAATCACAATGATTTATTTATTAATTTTTACTATGATGAAAGGATGTCATAACAGACGATTCACCCATTTAAAGATTCGATAAAGATTATAAAGATGCAAGGGGAATGAGTCTCTCACACTAATATCTCTCCAGTGTCAAATCATGACACTGGTTAATTTTTAATATTATTTAAGATAGATTAAAATTTATATGATTTCCCTTACGGAGGACAATGGACGTGGTTTTCATGGGAATATATAGTGCAGTGGTTTCCCGTTGCCTTCTACACCACAGTGATTTTTTTATACTGAAGAGCGCTGCTGCCCGCTTCCCAGCGGTATTCAGAATGGTCACCCATCTGAATACTATCTGCGCTTATTGGCAATTAACTTTAACAATCATAATTTGATTGTAATTACCTCCAAGCTAAGCTATAACGGGTACTTCTGAGTGACGCTGGTCAACAGAGGGGTGGGATGAAGGCTGACGACCTTCATTTCCCCAAAAAATAATTGTCAAAAATATAAGCTGGGAAGCGGGCAGCAGTGCTCTTCAGTATAAAAATAAACACTGCGGTGCAGAAGGCAAACGGGAAACCACTGCACTATATATTCCCATGAAAACCATGTCCATGGTCCTCCGTAAGGGAAATCATGCACATGGCCACGTTCCTCAGAAATGAGGGAAGTGGATTAATATCTTATTTATAAAAAAAAAAAAAATGTAATCGCTTCACTACTCAAAAAAAATTAATTATATTATTTATTCAACGAAGGATAGATGGTATTTAATTAATTGACTCTAACGTGCCAAACTACCTACATAAATATGGGTTTTTTCCTCTTACATACCCCCTGGCCCTGAATAATTCCCTAAATTCATTGTTTTCGTCGAACATTTATATATTCGTTTACATTTATATTTATATTTCGTCGAACATTTATATTTCGAACATTTATATTTTATATTTACATTTATATTTATATTTATATTAACATTTATATTTCGTCGAACATTTATATTTCGTCGAACATTTCGTCGAACATTTATCCGACTACTGACTTAGCTCAGTCAGGATTAACTTACATTATCGGAATAATATGCATATTACCTACAAGGCAAAACACTGGTTATTATATGATAGTTTCTAGGAAATTTCTTATTACATTTGAAGATGCGTTCTGGAAAATCCACATGAAATAGATCTACAGATCATTTTATAATGTATATTTTACAACAAAATATTTAATAAATATATATAATTTTCATAAAATTTATTTTATCATATAAGTGTTATCGTGGGTAGTTTTTGGTATTAGAAAATTGAGCGTATATTAAAAAATACAGTCAACCCCCATATAGCGTTCAGATAAGGACATCCTATAGAAACTCACCATATAGAAGACCAGGCACCAATTCAAAATTTGCAGTTGGGTTTTTTTAAATATATTTTCTAAATTTAATGGAGTTAATATATCAACCATTTTTCCATTCACTATAAAAGGGACTGTCGCACCTAACGCTTTATAGCAAGGAGCGCTACAGGAGGGTTGACTGAACATTTTATTAGCCGCAGATTTCTGCGGCAAGGCTGAATGTATTCTTTTTTCTTTACGTTATTTTTTATTGTGATATTTCGTATAGTTGACTTATTTAAATTTTGTCGAAAAATTATTCTCATCTCATTCTTAATGTGAAAGCTGTACGAATTCATTGGTTTTATAGTCAAGGCGGTTTTTTTTATATATCTCGCGTACTCGTTAGACCAAAAGAAAATCGTTTTTTGAATGTATTATATTAAATTGCGGCGTCCATCTTCTCGTTTCTGCGAGTTAGACGTGACCTGACCTACAGACTTTCAATACTATTTCTATCGACTTGTATTGTCCGTCCGAAAATTTTCCTTTCGAACGTGGCTAGTTATTTTCTTGCGTCTTGATAATAATTATTTTTTGGCAAAGGTGATCTTGGAGTTTTTGCTCTAAATCTTGGACTCAGAGCAGGTGTTTGCTGACTTGAAAACTTTTGTTTTCAACCGTTAGTCATATTTTTATTGTGGCTAAAAAAAACCGCTATTCTGTTTTGTCATCTAAAGTATGTTATATATTTATGTATTAAAATATAGGGTCTACCGGAAAGTTCTGTCCGTTCCGGTTACAACAAGTTTCAACAAATATACGCATATTCGTTTGACGTATATTTGGCTCTGGGAAATTCTGTCGCATCCACCATACTCCCCGGACCTAGCACCCTCCGATCATTACTTGTTTCTGTCCTTACAAATTTTTTTGGAGGGCAAAAAAATCAAAAATAAAGAAGATATCAGACAAGCACTGGTTTAATTTTTCGCTTCTAGGGATTAGACATTTTTTAAAAATGGGATATACAAATTGCCATCCCGCTGGCAAAAAATCATAAATAATGATGGAAATTATATTATCTAATAAGTTTATTCAAGATGGTTCCACAAAAACGTCGTGTAATACAAATTCGTGTTATACGAGGTTTGAAGTTCATACAAAATTAGGGTTTGTGTTCCAAAAAATATCGAAGATAGTTCATATTATTTATTTTTTAAATAATAACTTCATCAGAGGACTATTTTTGTATTTAGCCTGTAAAAATGATATAATAAGCGAATAAATCTTTACGTATATCGTTATAAGTGGCCAAGATCTGTTGTAATTTCCTCTTGAACTTCAAACTTCTTTCCATTAAAGGACATTTTCTATAAAAAAATTGTTCTAATTTATCAGTCAATCCTAAGCCACCATTTTTTATATTTAAAGTGAAACGCTTCTAGCTACTTCGTTGTAACTGCTTTCCGAGTCATTAATTATCGTAGGTTCATCCAATATTTCGACTAATTCTTCTTCATTCAATGCGCGATCCTCCAATATTTCTTTGATATCTTGAAATCATCAAATCCTTCTCCATCAACACAACGTCAAATGTTAATTGTCTTTTGGTATTCAACTTCTATTGGTGGTGCAACATTTTCTGACTAGAGACTACTTCTGGCCACAGCTTTTTCCAGAAATAATTTAAAGTCGATTGATTTATTTCTTTAACAGATGCAGAAATAATTTCGAATAATTTTTTTTTTCCAAGCTTTGTGTGACTCGATCGATATCATTTAATATTTTTTCGAATATAATACGCTTTAAATGTTGAAATTCTTGGTCCAAAGGCTGGATTTTAGACGTAGTATTTGGTGGTAAAAATAATATTTCAACATTAGGATGTTTTAAATCGAACGTCCCGGTGTTCAGTATCAATAATATTTTAAAATCAAGATTCTTTTTCCTCATATAAGCTTCTGCATCAGGTATAGAACATTAGTAAAAGCAATCCTTAAAAAAATACTTGTGGTCCAAACCTGTAATTGGCTCTACAATAAACATGTAAATCAACCCTTTCAGTGCGGGGCGCATGACGTACATGCGCATACAAATCGTGTCCAGGGTGCGGCCGCATGTCGTACATGCGCGAGATTCTTTAAAACTTCAACTTGTCGTTACATGTAAACTAGATCGAGTTAAGCGATGGTGTTTGTTTTAAAAATCAGCTAATAAACACAGCTATCAATAAATATACAACACATCATAAGAAATTTATAGGAACCATGTAATATGTAAATATGAATAGTAACGATTAAAATCGCGCGTGGTGTCTCATTCAAATCTCCGCAGTAGTATCGGTGACGTATCTCGGCTCAGGGGTTGTTAAGGGTGTTCCACGTACCTTATGTTCCACATACACGTATACGGATGTAATGGTATAAGAAAATTGCATTTTGCATTTTTGATTTTGATTCGCATTCCCATTTTTTATCACTTAATCTCTGTTTAAGCAATTGATATTTTGTTCGATTGATTATTACGAAAATAAAGCAAATCGAGTTTATTTTTTTAGTTGAGATGGAAGAACATATCCTTATCAACATGTTTGCATAAGTCTTTTATTGGAAAATGGTCTAATATAGCGGTAAACGGTGAATACAAATTTACCTCGCCAAAAAAATAATTTGATCCAAAACGGCGCCGCACTCAGATGCAGAATCGTGTTCAGACCCGCCGCATTGAAAGGGTTAATTTTGTCACAACCTTTCAGTGCTGGTGGGTTTAAAGACCGATTAATAAACAATGGCTTCATTTTGAATTCTCCAGAAAAATTAAAACATACGAGGAAAGCTATTCTTTCTTTCGCCACCTTAAATCCCTTCGCACGTTTTTCGCTTTTTGATATGTAGGTTCGATGAGGCATCCTTTTCTAGTATAATCCCGTTTCGTCCGCATTGAATATCTGGTCTGGTGTCTAGCCTTCGACGCAATCAGTCGACGCAAATTCTCCTAGAATTTTTATATTATGTAATGAGAATCGCTTCTTAAAATTTTCAAACCTTTCTTTAGTAGCAGAAGTAGTGTGTTATACGAGGCTTGGGTGTTTTTTGTTTCATTCTAAAAATGGACAGAACTTTCCCTTAACTCTAATATAATATTTAAAGAATAAGAATAGTTTTTAAGATTATGAGAATTCGCGAAATTCAACGGCGCCGGCTGTGGATTCCAAATAATCCTGTATTTTATATCATAATGCCGGAAATCTTCAATGTATTCAGAGAGGATGAGTAATCGATCGTTATTATGATGTGGGTTCAGCGCATTGTATTAAGATTTGATTGGATACCGAGACCACGGATTCTTGAATAATTGATTATTTCGCGTTAACCGACGCGCTTCGAGTTATACGAACCGTGCGTATTTAATGTGTGTGTAGGTTCGTGTACGCCTCAACTTTACCGAGTGTGTCGCAAGATAAGTTACAAGAAAGTTATACGACATTTTCATTGCCCTCAAAACGGTATTACTTTTGCGAGACTCTCTGCCTTGCTTTTGTTATCGCCTGAGTAGAAATGTAACTAATTTGGGCCCCCGCGCCGTAGATAGAATAATCCAATACGGACTCAACATTTTTGTTAACGGCTCCTTCGATTAATTACATGTCGGTATCTGCAAGTTTGTTCATTAACTAAGTTCGCGTATTTACTTTACACACCGCGGCGAGTATACTGGAAACCATTTTACGTCTCGTACCCCATCCAGCTTTATCACTGGCTCCCTATACCCCCCACTCCGCAGTTATTACTGGTCCATTATGTATTATCGTTTGTTGGCCTTCGGCTGCGCAAAAAAATCTAGAAGGAAATGCAAGGCAACTGATAAAATATTTACATTTCGTCGAGATAGAAAAAATATGTTCACGGCGAAATATATAAATTTTCCATCGCTCTATAAGGGATGATAAAATTTTTATCGCGATGTTTCTGTTATTGTGCGAATCGCGCGATTTTTTTTTCATATCGTTTTTATACCCAGTCACAGTTTTTGACATGTGGATATATCAAACGTTGTTATGTATTCAATTATATTCGTCATGTTGAATTAAAAAAAATATTTAACCCCACGGGGGTGAGTGGTCATCGCGTGGAAATGGGTCACATGTGGACAAAGGGATTATTGCGGGATTTGTATGATTAACACAGCACTCTCCGTTTTATTTTTTTATTTTTTAATAAAACTCCGGAGATATTGTCGACCGGACATAATGTCCTTATATTAAATTGTGCTTGCATAATGCAGTTGCGTTCCGAAACGGATTAATCGCGATGTTAAAATTGCACGTTCGGTGTACCTTGCACCGCGTGTTGCTAATCACCTGCATTCGTATTAAGTTCAGAATTATGCTAAATATTTCTTTATTAAATACGCTTATTTTGATAAAAAAAAATTATCCGCGGAATATTTTCAGATCGGCTAGAATTTTAATTGCACCAATTATGAAAGTTTGACCTAGCACAGTTTCGAAATTGTGTCCTTCCGCTTTTCAGTCTCGGCTAGATTTCTCGCTTCCCGGTATTTTACGACTCCCGGTATTCCGGATAATAAATATCTCGTATCCGGGATCCTGGAAAAAAATTGAAATTGACAAATTATATTTTAATAACCTTATTAAACTTTATGTTTAATAATTCTGATGGTATAATAAATTCTAATCGAAATCAAAAGCTCTTTTTGATATCAATGATAAAAAATTAACCCGTCAACTTGTATAAACCTGAAATATTTTTCAGAAAATACCTAAATTTTTTCTTACATTTTGATCCATGGAACTTATTTGACCCATGGCCCCTCTTTCAGACACAAAATTACAAAAGGCCCCCTGAAAATTTACCTTTTTTAAATGAAATGAAACAGAAAAATGTAGTGAACTTATTTTTTATATACTTACTTAATTGTTGAGTAATTAATATTTATTAAATAAGCCCCCACAGCAGGCATTGCGATGCCGTTTATTCAAAAAACGTGACGCAATAACGCATGTAAAAAATATGAAATATAATTGTTTCTAAAATATAAAATATATTTTGTGTGGTGAAACAAACGATAGAAGTTTTCGTCGTTTTTGATGCAAAGTTGTCCAAACAATCTGTCATAGAGTGCATGACTCCCGATTTTGTTAACTGCTGTAATTACGTATTGCAATGAACGATGCAGGCGATCACCAAGATTTTTTGCAACTAAATGTTGTCGATGAATCACACAATGCACTGCTAATATATTTGGCACCGACTTTTTCAATAAAGAAATAACGCCACGATAGCACTTTATCATAGCTGGAGCACCATCAGTGGCAACTGACATGATATTATTCAAAGGAATTTCCTTTTCCTAAAAAAAACTCTCTCAATACATTAAATATACATGTACACACATCGTGTAAAAACGGATTTTTAAAATTCTATAAGGGTATAAATATTAGCACCTCGTGGCCCCCTTTTTGCTTCCCAGGGTTCCCCTACTCCTCTCAGGGCCAGAATTACCCCCCAGTTTCTTCCAGGGGCCCACGACGGGCCAGGTGACCCACTTTGGGAACCTATGGTTTAAACTATATTGTACTACAATTTTTTTATTATTGTTTTAGTGATTTTTGATCAATTTTAAGTGAATTAAAAAAAATATTTACGTATACTAATTGCATAATTTTAATTCGTTGGATTATTAAAATAAAAGCTTAATATTTTTTTTTGTATAAATTAATATTCGGAGGATTCAAAAACTGTTATTAAGGAAATAATTTATTCATGATATTATAAAAATATTGTCATAAAGTCCACCACCGAAAATGTTAAATTTCGAGTCTTTCTTATACAGTTTTTTCACATCAAATACACCTTTTTTCAAATCAAATGCATCCATCAATTAAAAAAAAAAACGTAAATTCGGGGTACTCCATAAATACAGTGGAACGCGTTTTTTTAACATATTTGAAGAAACTGAAAAAAAAACATAATTAGTAGGAAAACGTATTTAAATGTTTTATTTAATTTTTAAAAAGGTGCATCTGATTTGTAAAAAGGTGTATTTGATTTGTAAAAAGGTGCATTTGATTTGTAAAAGGATGCATTTGATTTGAAAAAGGATGCATTTGATTTGAAAAAAGGTGTATTTGACGTGAAAAAACTGTACTATGCAAAGGGATTACCTGTTCAATATTTATATTTATTTATTTGTCTATGAATCAGAAGCATGACATATCCTAAAAATGCATGGCATAATAGAAAGATTCCAAAGCGCCGTTCACCCATATAAAGGTTTGATACAGATTCAAAAGATGCTAGGTGAAAGAGTCTTTTACACTAATATTCCCCCAGTTGTCAAACCACGACACTGATTAATTTTTAATATTATTTCACTTGAATTGATATTTATATTATTTGTTTATAATTATTAATTCACTGAAAGGATAAATGGCATTAAATTAATTAATTCCACTTTTTCGTATGAGTAAAAAATAAGTGGACGAGAATACAGTCTCTCATACTTACGTATTCTCTTACCAGTGCCATAAAGAATTCCCAGAATTCGTAGTTTTCGTCGGAATGCTGACCAATCTTAGTACTAACTAAGCTCAGTTGTGATTAACTTACATTATCGCAATAATAACTGCCGTGCCCAATATTAATCTGATGCCCTTATAATTAATCATCTTAGTTAAGCGTAGACTACATAATTATGAAGATGTATAAAAAACCCTAAATAACAATATATAAATATTCAAATAAATTTAGATAATATTAATGTGAATATATGTTTTTAAAATAAATCTATACATTTGATAAAGAGAAAAAATAACAGGCATGGATTGTTTATATAAAATATAGTATACGTTTAGTTTTAAAATAAAATCGAGTTGGATTTGAAGCGATGGAACCAATTTTCCAATTTTCTATGTCAAATATATCCCTTTTACGTGATCTGAAGCGTATATTCTGTGCAAAAAGAGAACTCGGTGTATGTATTTCTAATATTTTACTAAAATGGAAGGCTCAGAAACGGATTTGTGTAAAAATGTGGCGAACGTACAATATCCAAATATTTTTTTATGAATACCCATTTTTACGTACACACGTAATGCTGAATGAAATTTTCTTCAGCTACGGTATCTGGGTCACTTTCCAAGACAATCCAAGCATCGCTCAACACATTCTATTGTGCGGATCGAGCCACTTTCCTCAGATACTACTTCCATTCTGCCGCACTATTGCACTTTAGAATTTGCTGAACTACCTCTGTTTCGCATTCAAACGCTCTCGGAACTGATTTAATAATTAAACACACTTCATTACGGATAATGATTTCGAGCGGAGCCATTGTGAAGCATTGTTGGGGTTTCGCAATAGAATTATCATTGAAATTACTGAAATATATATATAATATATAATTATTTATTTAATTTAGTATCATTAAAATGATTATTGCATTATTATTTTACTGCATCACGACACCATTCGGGATTAGCGTTTGATGAAAATGAACGTGCAGGTTTTTTCGCGCCAACGGCTTTTCTAGAATCCATTGTTTATGGCCGATTTGCATTTTTCATCGTAAAAACTGAAACGTGTAAGCTTTAGTGCACTCGCTGCAAAAGCTTGAAATATTTATAACGTAATGTGATTAGTTTTTTTTCTTTGCACGTCGCCTTTGAAGCATTGTCATGTGATTCGCAAAAAAAACCTTTTGCAATTATCTGAACGTTTTTCCGGAAACTTTTTTTTTCTCCTTCGAACGGAACGAATGCGGGGTGCTAGATATATCTCTTAAGCCACATAGGCTATCCAGATAAAATTTTTGGGTGTATATCGATTGTGCTAAGGGTCGCCGTAGCAAAAAATTCCATCGATCGGACCAGTCTACTGCTTCGGTCTGATTTTTTTTTCCACATTGTTCGGAAAATGGATGGGTTGAATTTCGTATAGGAGTTATTAGCGACTCGGTGTGCGATGTGGAGGAACCGTTGTAAACAACGGTTTTTTTAATTGAACTTTAACCCGGTTGAGAATTAAATTATCATTTATCTAATTACCTCGGATGCTTCTTATTATGTTTTTGCATTCAACTCTGAAACTATCCGCAGTTTAATTAATCATAATTCAAATGTTAATTTAATTTAAAATAAGAGCAAGGATTAATTAAACTATTTTTTTCCAAGAAAGGACTAAAAAATATATTTTTTCTTCATTCTCGATGTCTCGTCGACCCTTCTCCGATCTTACCGCTACGTGACTACAGCATCTATCGCATTGGATCAGTTTCTTCAGTCTCCTCTTATGCTCTAGCTATATTTGTATAAGTAGAACCGGAAAATTTTATTCTAATATATGTCACCAATAGTCTAACTTTAATAACGGATAAAAGGAAACGTATCTCGGTTGCAATGATTCTTTGATCTTGGTTATTTTATTAACATTAATTTAAATACACCATCAAACCTGATCGATTTTTAATATTTTTATTGGTATTACCATTTTAGCCCTTTTTAAAATGTATAAAAAAAACAATATGTCGATTTTGGATTGCAGTTTGCAGAATTTTAAAGTTTTGCCTCTTTACTCTTTTAAAGGATGATTCAATTTATAATTTTGTTTTTCACTTTGTCCACTATATTACCAGGAAATGGAGTGTATGTTCAGAGATTTTCTTTTTCTTTCTATTTTTGTTTTGATCTATTTTTTCTCAGTTAATATTTTTACTAAAGGAAAATTACTAAAAATGGTTTACAGTGGAATCCCGTTTTTTCTATTTTGAAGGGACTGATAAAAAAAAACGTAATTATAGGGAAAACGTAGATTCGGAGTTCTAAAATAAAACGGGATCGTAAAAATTGAACGCAAATAGCGGGAGAACGTGAATTCCGGGAACATAAAAATGGGTTTCAATATGTTATGTATTTAAATTTGAAGTACAGTTTTTTTACGAAAATATTCTACTAAATATACGATAAATGTTGTTAAAAGATCTAAATTATGGTTCTTATTTTTTTATTATAAGAATTATTTAATTGCTTTTTGATTCATCTGTAAAGGTTCATTTTTTCGAGATAGATTTCTGGATTTCCAGCGTCTATATTATCTCACAGATATTTTTACCAAACGGAACGATATGATCTGTGGATTTAATGATCGGTTCGTTTAGATCGTTAATTATTTTAAATGTAAAAGGTTTCATTTAATTACCAAACTGCACAAGTCTAATTACTCCAATTTTTTGCTTATGTATTGATATACTCGTATTTGAAAAATTTTGACATTTGTATCCTTTTCAGTTACTTATTTTAATGTTGATTCTTGAAAAGATTTCATGGGTTTTCACGAGTTTAGAGATATTTTACTTGCAAAATTAATTTTTGGTCTAAATAATATTCTTTTGACGTTTTATCCTCCGTATTTGTTTTTTTTTTTATTTCTTATTACTATAATAAACATATAAAAAGACGGAAAGATTGGAAAAAGCGCTGATTTTAAGCGTTACAAGCATGGATTAGAGTATTTTGATTATTTTTTCAGATGATTTTAAATTCCTTTAAGTCAAAAATCACTTTTAATCGCAGGTAATGTGAAGCTTATAAAATTTTAACACAATGGATCGAAATTTCCTCGAGAAATTTCAGAGCGCCCGCAAAATTTTCATTTCTCGTCGGCACGTTGACCTAACAATTCGGGAAATGTGAAAATCTACACAAAAGGAAAGACTTAAACTATACACAGACTGAGGTTGTTAAAGGAATACAAGAGTCGCTCAATGACAAGGGTATTGTGTGGCACTCGGCACAACAAAACCCTTTGATATGACAGTTTAAAAATGTGTCCAGGGGTAGGAATTTAACAATTCTATCATCTTATTGTGTGCACGGCTATCAAACGAAATTGTTTAATTTCTCGACAAATTATCGTCCGCACAAATACAAGTTTCTTTTAATAGAAATGTCGCGTGACCTCGCGTATGAATATAAGCAAATTTGATGGGTCGAGACACGCCAAATTCCGTTCTGTTCGTTTCAATGGCGGATTTAATGCCCACGGGAACGGTGTGCCAGAGCATTTACAAGATTTTTCGATCGCCAACTAAATTCAATTAGGGCTTTTTACCGCTCAAATATTGTCCGGGCGCCCAGGGAGACGTTGAATGCGAAAAAGAATCACCACTCTGGTCTATCCTCAATTAGGCCGTCGTGTTTTCCCGATTGCCGTGGGGCGAAAACTGGGGAAAACTCCGCCGCAAGTGGGTCGAAATCCCGTTTTAAAAACCGAAAAGAAGTGAAAAAATGGTGACTTTGCACCGCTCAAATGTCTGAATAAAATTAAGCTACACCATTTGCCTCAACCCTTGCCCGTAGATTAGTCGTATTATCTCCCCCAGCGTTTTTACTCAATTTTAATGTTACGGAAATAATCGGGCCGTTCTCACCCAATCTGTATATCTGCTCGGTTGCAATGAAATATTTTTATATGCAAATACCAATTTCCACAAATACCTTGTTTTCATCCTGTGGCGTTTGATTTGCTGTCAATTTCCAATGTATATATTTTTATATATAAATCAAATAAATTGTACGCAACGCCGAAAATCTAATATATTCTTTATAAATTCGATTCTGTTGATGTTTCTTCATATATTTGCAATAAAAAATGTCTGATGCTTTCACGGAATTATATATTAACATTTTTTTATATCCATAATATTTATTTACGTTGAAATATATTCGGGGAAATTATTGTATATATTAATACTATTACTAATTTTCCGGTATTTGCGCCATAAACTAATAATTAAATGGCTACGTGATACTGGATATTCGAATATCACGTTCTATTGTTTGAGAGCTCGATTTTGTATTCAAATCTTGTACAGGACTCACTACGTCATTCCGGGTCTTACGTGTGCATTTGAGTCTTCCGGTCTTACGTTGCATTTCTGTGCAGGTGCATATGATACGTGAAAGCATTGATATGAAAATATTTTTTCGGAAAATATCTACATATGTTTTATGATTTTGTTGATATTTATTGAAAAAATCAGAAAAATAAAATATACCCAACTATTTTTATATAATAATGAAAAAAAACTACAATATTAGCTTCTGTTGAGACAGTTACTATGTTTTTTCTCGCTCGCATCTGGTAAGATGTGCCGAGTGCGAGTGAAAGGTACGATTGATACGTGCGTAATTCAAAATATCAATCAAATTATGAAGCATATAACAAATAACTATTTTCTTTCATAGAATAATCCATTTTTAAAAAAAAAATGTCAAGATGTTGTTCCATTTAACATTTAGGAAAAATTAATATAATTTAAACATTTAATGCAAATTATTGAAATTAATTAGGAAAAATAAATAAAACGAAAATGGTCAATAGTATTCTAATACTCGCAAACATGGAGATCTAGATAAAATATTAAACTGAACCTTTTTGTTTTTCATAACCCCCAAAACTATTCATATAAATTTAACCGCAAAAACAGCGGATCCAAACATAATAGCTATTTTTTGAATTATTATTATTTTAAATACTTTATGTCACTATTATTAAAATGGATTATATTATGTAATTTATTTGATATATTTAATATAATATCACTACTATGTCTTATATCTTTAATTTTGAGAGCAATACAAATAATATTATGGTGAATATTATTATGAAAAAAAAGTAGGATCGATCTTTATTCTTATCAAAAATGATTATATCACTATTTAAGAATGTATTTGATTAAATTTGATAAAAAAATCATTTTAATTTATATGAAATAATATATTTATAAACAGTGGCGGCTCTTGGGTAAATACTGAATATTATTAACAATAATAAAATAAGTGACAAGCGGTCAGTGGCTTAAAGAAGCTGTGAGTCAGTATGACTGCAACGAGTTGCGACGTGGCTCTTAGCGGCCAGACTTCCCCTCCCGCACTCCGCTACCGGCCCGCATCCATCCAATACAATTGTAGAAACCGGAACAAATAATAATCAGAAGGTGTCAGATCTGGAGAATATGGTGGGTGTGGCAGTGTATCCCATCCAAGCTGTAAAAGCTTTTGGCGAGTTAACAAACTTGTATGAGGTCTCGCATTCTCTTGGTGGAACACTACACATTTTCTATTGATCCATTGACCTTTTCTGTTTAAGTGAATCATTCAATTTGTCCAGCTGATGACAGTACACTTCAGGATTGATCGTTGTGTTGTCCGGTAGATGCTTAAAAAAGCGATTCCTTTGAAATCCCACCAAACAGATCTGTGTTTAACCTAGTTCTAGACAACCCATTTCTCGTCCCCAGTGATGATGCGTTTCAAAAATAGATCATTTTCTTGACGTTTGAGACGCAAAGCATAGACGTCAACGCGATGGCACAAATTTATTTTCGTAAAAACATGAGGAACCCATATGTCGAGCTTTGAGATTAAACCTAGGCGTTTTAAATGACCACGAACGATCGAATTCGCTAAATTTAATCTATTATTGATCCCACGAGTTGTTATTTGCCGGTTTGCATCATTTAATGCCTTTATTGTGTCTTCATCAGCTTCAACTGGCCTTCCAGAACGTGGTACATCTTCAAGATCAAAATGTCCGGATCGAGATTTTGCAAACCAGTTGTGGCACTGGCGTTCTGTCAATACATCTTCTCCATACACATGTTAAGGGGCGCGATAGTAGTACCAAAAAGGTATCCCACCGCTGCCACCAAAAATGTTAAGGGGGCGCGACAGTAGTACCAAAAATGGTAACCCGTCGCTGCCTCCAATGTTAAGGCACCCGAGCTCGCGTATCAAAAGGTACACGACCGCTGGCACCAAAATGTTCGATCGTCCGGTATTTGACGATCGCTTCGAAGATCGAGATCAAAGTGAAAACACGCATTGTTTTGATGATGATGTTTATTGAAGAATTTCAGATGTCGTCAGTTCGATGATAGTTGTGATTATAAGGATCCCAGAGACGTATCTCCGGTACGAGATGATGATAAAGATCCTAGAGACGTATCTCTGGGACGAGATGATGATAAAGATCTCAGAGACGTATCTCTGGTACGAGAGAAATCACGGAGATGTGACTGCCATGACGGTATGAGCTAATATGAGCGGTCCTGTGAGTCACGTGACGATGATGTCACCGACTTTTGGCGGGAACCGTTTCCCGCGTAAAATGTGTTCTGTGGCACACTTTACGTAAGAAGGATAGGGGAGCACTCGAGAATATCGAGAGCCCAGAAATGATACGGACGGACTATGCCGGTTTATAACACACATCGGATAATTTTTTTCTTGCTCGAACAGCATTTTTACCTTTTTGATAGTAAAAAAGTGAAATATGCCAAAATGCTGCTTTTTAGTTTTCATATTTGAAATTTAAACCATAAGAATAATTATTTAAAATAAAAATTTCGAAAACATAATATCATTTTATTTAAAATATTGTCGGAATTATAATAAAATACGACTGAAAATTTCTGGCAATGTGATTTTTTGCCGGTCCTAAGTAAACATTTGGTTTTATTGACAAATAACGAATAAATATATTTTTTATTAATCAAAACAAAACAATTTTTTTTAACATATTAACTATATCCTATCTTAATCGAAAAATGAATTAAACTGTAAAAATATATTGTAGATATAAGCATTTGCATAGAAATTATTTTTACATCTGGTTAGCAATCTTTTCTTCTCTATTTTTATTCCATTAACGTATGCATCAATTCCAAGCGCTATCATAATGCATGTTGCCGGTATATTTTTTGGTCTCTAGAGTTCAGAATGATAGATTTCGCCTCGTAAATCACTTATAATCACACGTTATGTGGAAAATGTCAAATGCGGCTGCAAGAAAAGGCGCAGCTCGACTGCGGTCGGCCTGGAAGGGACCGGGGAGCCCGGCATGCAATCGCCCACTCTGCACACGTACTTCCGCACGAATGACATCTCATAAAAGTTTCCGCATTATGTAACCACGGTTTCGTAATGGCCACCGGAGATCCCTCCGCCAGATATTCGCACCTGATCCGGCCATTTATTTTAAAAAAAGAGAAGAAAACGGACAGCCCATTTAATCGCCGACGCTGGGAATCCATTCCGACCGGGCGAACTTGTACCACACTTTGCACATGTGAACTTAGAACGAATAATTCATGGCCTCGTAATACGCTCTTTCGTGAATATTTGACGACGCTCAATTTCAGTAGCTCGGCGGATCCGTGCAAAGTTTGCACCGTGTAAACCGGGCCGTGTGCTCTGCAAGAACTTACGGCGGCCGCCGGAAACGAATTCCGTTGTAATCTGCGGTTTTTTCAGACCTCCTCCTCCCAAGGATGATTCAACTTATTATTATTTGGGGTCGGCTATCACAGTTCTTAAGCTCCGAGGTTTATGACTGGGAGAAAGTATTTGGCTTTAAAATTTTACGACCGGTTGCAACCTGACGTCAAGACTGTAATGTCAGCTAACTGAGGGTTTAGAAACGTCGTCATTAACCATTAATTTGGTTCTAAAGAGATTTTCCTTGGGCCCTACCAAAACCACCCCGCTCGAAAATTAAACAATATAATTTAATTAATTAATTTTATTCTCAAAAATTACTTTCTCGATAATGAAAAAGATTTTTAACGATTTTTTTTGACCGGTTAGCTGCCGCAGCTATTAAACGTAGGTATATGCCACACGCTGTTAGTATTTAAAAAAATCAAATATAAAACACGACCTTACATACATAGGGCGAGAATAGGGCGCTCTAAAAACGAATTAAATAGAAAAGTTGTAACAAAACCGACATGGCCATTAGGAATTTGGAATTTTAATAGTTTTAATTAAGTCCTGTGTTAAAAATAATGTCAAATGAGAGGATTTTTATGTATACTTGTATCACCATATGCTCATAATTTGTATTGTGTTCGAGAAACTTACTTTTATTATTGTATTAGTTGTTCATATCGCAAATTTTAAAACACAACTTGATAGATAAGAGATTTCAGCAAGAGCGGCTCATTCATATACAATGTAGAGCTGCAGCACCCCCAAGCAAATTGAGGAAAAATATAATTTTATATATTAATTTATATGTTCTATTGATTATGCATACGAACATATAGATATAATTTATATTTCTTAATATGGTTAGTAACAACGAGGGTAGTTTTACTCCGCGCGTTATGGAGCAAGAGCGTTGCCTGCTCGACAACGCTATAAACGTCGGGTATTGGACGGATGCGGGGTGGTAAGGGAGTGCGGTAGGGGTCTCGCCATTAAGCGCCATGTCGCGCTGCGACTCGGTACAGTCATACTGACTCACCGTATACACAGTTTCTTTAAGCCACGTGCCGCTTGTCCTATTTTATTATTGGTAATATTATTTATGATTTTTCCTTCACCTTATTTTTAATATAATATAACACTCTTAGGAGCCCTGCGGCGTCTGGGACATACCTAAGATTTGTCTCCCTTATCGTCTACGGCGTATGACTGGTTAATATTATTTTGATAATATATCAGCCGTGGTATTTTTTACAATTCTACAAAATTTTGGCTCTTAAGCGTGGAAATGCTTAAGCGCAGCTTTTATTTAAATTTAATAGTTTGATATTTAGGTATCTGCCTTTAAAACGCCATTGAAGGAAAGGGCTCCCGTCTTATCTGATCCAACGGACAATTGGCAGTGCCAAATATGCAACATTAAATCTTACTATTGGCGCCTGAAAGTGTTATTCTGTCTTTTAGTATCGCACAAATCACATCTTTAAGATATTTTAATTTTTAAATTATATTTTTATTTCTTATCTCTTTAATATCTAAAAATAATCCATTATTTCAACATGTGGCATTTAAGGTAATTTTTTGCCATTATATAGTGGAAAACATTAGTGTATTTTATCTATATTTCTATTCCTTGAATTTTTTTTCATCACAAGTTCAAATTTATTGCTTGAGATCAGAATAACGGTTTAATTAAATATTTCTCAACTTTTTAATACCCTAAATATATACATTTTTTTATTAATTTGTCTGATACAACATGCATTTATATCGATAAATGTAAGTTAACTGCGACTGAGCTAAGTTAGTAGTCAGATAGGTGTCCGACGAAAACTAGGAATTCTGTCAGTAGAACACTGGCTAGGAGATATGCAAGAGGAAGGGACCCATTACCTCCACATGTTTATAAAAATATGTATGTAGGTAGTTTGGCGTTAAATTAATTAACATAATGCCATCTATGCTTCGTTGAATAAATAATTTCAATCCAGCTGAAATATTATTAAAATTAACCAGTGTCGTGGTTTGACACTGGTGAGAATTTTAGTGTGAGAGACTCGTTTCTGTTGCATTTTTAGAATCTTTAGAATCTTTATATGGGTGAATGGTTCTATGGACTCTTTATATATTCCTCTCATCTATACAGTGTCTCGGTACAATCATGGTTTCGTAGATTATATGGAGCTATGGGGAGCTAGGCCGCTATCCAGGCCAATTCGGTGGCGTGTGTGCTACAGGAGGTAGCACCCTATCAGACCGTATCTTAAATACGAATTGGCAGCTTTTTAGCGTTGACAGCTTAGCTCTCGGGCTTATGGCTGGTGACCTGACTCGTATTCGTAGAGCCAAAATAATTTGGACAACCGTCACTGTCCTGGCATCAGAGTTGAGACGGACGTGTCTCTGCTGGAGATCGCGTAGTGTCTTCCAGGTAGCAAAGAGCCGTCACAGGGTTAGAAGGCCACTTAAATACTAATAATAAATATAATTATTATTTAGTATGAATAAAAATTCTACAGAAAATGTATAACTTTTTTCCTACCGCAGATGTTAAAAATTATTATCGTTCAGGTCAATATATTGCTGATAACGCTGGGCTATTGATTCACAGACATTTAATTTGGTGGTAAGGCTCATTTTTGGTCAATTTCGGCTTTTCATTCTTCCAGTGTCGCCGATTTTTTGGCGTAGACTTGATCTTTAAGGTATCCCCACTAGAAATAGTTCAGTGGAGTCAGGTCTGAGGAATGTGCACGGTACTTTATGGGACCTCTTCGTCCAAGCCATTTGTTTTGGAAGATTCTCTTCAAAATATGCTCTTACATCACGATGATAGTATTAGAGGTGTTTCGTCATGTTGAAATAAAATTCGCAATCCTCACTAAAGTCCTCCCGAAAACAGATTCTTGCAGTAAATTGAAGTAATTGGTACCAGTCACTGTACTTTACAAAAATAATGGTCCAATTAGTTATTTGATTGAAATGCTGTAACACACAGAAACTTCTAGTTAATTTACATCGTGTTCCTATGTAACACGTAAATTTACAGTTGCTCAGTAAGTACAATTATGTCGATTAATTGTGCCATTTATTTGGAATGTATCGCTCCAAATAAACGTTTTTTCATGTACCATTCGTAAAATTGTTTCCTTTGGTTCGGATCATCTTCATTGATCATTTTCTTACGACTTGATTGTCTTACAGATGTTTTTGATGTTTCGCAATAACTTTACAGTACTCTTTCTTGGCTGGTGAAGCTTGTTGATGTTCGCTGTCTTCTGGAATGTAGTCTATGAATATTCTGAACAGTTCATTTTAGTCGTTATCCGAATAATTGTAAGTCGCGTAGATGGATATGCCTGAAACTTCCTGCGATATTGCCTTTGTAGTTCTGATACATTTTCATACTTGCATTGTATTTTATTTATGATTCATTCATTATTTCCTACTAATTATATCCAAAAAAGAAAGGAAATTTAGAAAGTAATGAACCGTTAAACAGTATATACTATTTTTTGTAACAATCTGTATATAATTTAATAAATGTATTTACGATGCATTAGTATTGCATTATTAGATTCTAATTCACTCCATGGTCTATATCAATTAAATGGTGTACTGTCTACTTACCTACTAATATTGGATAATAGAGGATATTAAACACGCATATTATTTTATATTAACTACTTATGTATTCCTAATTACTAATTTTATTTTAATTGTATTTCGAATGTTTATTTTTTTTTGTTTGGTCGATTCTGTGACTGTGTTGTATTCACAAGAGAATTGAGACAAATCTTGTTCTCTTAGTACCTGTACAAGAATTCCCATCTCACAATATCTTACACTTAAAAAGGATAAACAAACACTGACGTAATATATATATTATTTATAAAAAACGAAAATCCTGTGAAATATAGTGGGAAAAAATTAAGTTACCTGATTCTATAGGCGGAGTAATGCATGTTTCTTTGAATAATAAATATAAACTTGGAGAAATTTTTCATTTTGATATTTTTTTTTCTGCGTAAGTCTGGCACGTTTCAGATGCGTTGTGCGTGAACCGCTGATAATATCTACGCTGAAAATACTTTATGTGTAACACATATTTATATATATTTTTCATGGAATTTCTCCCCCTCATCCATCAAACGGTTCCCATAATGGGAATTTTCTCTCCGCACGAAATTCGCGATTTGAAAAATTCTCGCCCAACAAAACCGGATTTGCGGTGGGACAAGCCGGAGGTCGATGCGACCTAAACGGTTTAACATTCGGAGTGGAGTCCTCGAAACTCCCAGCCGTATCAAACTTTATTTACTGTATTTATATTTTCCATCCTCCCCGTTTTTCCGAGCCCCGTCCTGGTGGATAGACTCGGATCCTCGGAAGGTCTCCACGCAGATCCACAAACATATTCCGCTATGGAAAAGCGATTCGATATATTTACACTCGGAATAAAGTACTTTCTTATGCTAGAGTCTCGAATTTCACCTCTATATGTGCAATCAATGGTATACAATCTTTTATCATACTTCAATCGTGTGAATTTTCTTTACGGCGTTGTATATTGGAAAAAAATAATAACAATTAATATATACATGCGTATATGTTTGTTATTAATCCTTTCAATGCGGCGGGTCTAAACACGATTCTGCATCTGAGTGCGGCGCGTTTTGGACCAAATTATTTTTTTGGCGGGGTAAATTTGTATTCACTGTTTACCGTTATATTAGACCATTTTCCTATAAGAGATTTATGCAAAAATGTTGATTGGGATTGTTCTTCCATCTCAACTAAAAAAATAAACTCGATTCGCTTTATTTTCGTACTAATAAATCGAACAAAATATCAATTGCTCAAACAGAGATTAAGTGAAAAGAAAATGGGAATGCGAATCAAAATCAAAAAATGCGGAAAATGCAATTTTCTTTATACTATTACATCCGCATTACGTGTATGAAACATAATGTACGCGGAACGCCCTGCACAACTCTGGAGCCGAGATACGTCACCGATACTACTGGGTGGAGATTTGAGGAGACACCACGCACGATTTGAATCGTTACTATTCATATTTACATATTACATGGTTCCTATAAATTTCTTGTAATATGTTGTATATTTATTGATAGCTGTGTTTATTAGCTGATTTTTAAAACAAACACCATCACTTAACTCGGTCTAGTTTACATGCAACGACAAGTTAAAGTTTTAAAGAATCTTCGCGCATGTACGACATCCGGCCGCACCCTGGACACGATTTGTATGCGCATGTACGTCATGTGCCCCACACTGAAAGGGCTAAGGAAAATATGTAATATATGAAGGGTTGATTTTCTAAGCATTTCTTGCATTCGATTCGGCACGCTCTTGGTTTCAGTGATTAGTTTAGTTTTGTGCTTTGTCATTATGTTATCTGGAATTTTCTTTTGCAAATCATATAATCAATTTATTCTCAGATTTTCACAACATAACCCTTATACATCTTATTTATATTTTAATATATATGAGTTATATTTTAGATTTTATCGCGCAAAAAAGATTCAGCTGATAATAAAATCTATATCTATTTATAGGTAATTTTTTTTATGATTTGCATAGAAATTAGTATTAGTTTTTAATTAAATTATGTATAAAATATTCAACATTGGATCATGATTTGACTGATAAACGTAGCCGTTTGCGTAGAACTCACGAATAATCAGAGCGGATAGACTTTTCCGACAGTTTTATTTATTATTTTTAATTAAAAACCCATTTACCTCATATCATAAAAAGTGGGCATGTCCTTAATTGCTTTTTAAGTAGAGCAGTATTTCATCATTATTCCTTTTTTTCTCAAGTTAATTGAAATAAATAAAAATGTATTGCAATAATATTATTATTTATGAAAATTTCTTAAAATGTTTTTCATGTGGTATAGACCTTCTCTATTTTTTCTATGCTTCGCAGACTTGGAGCTTCCAGATACATAAAGGGTTTGTAGTATCGATAATGTTTAATGTATAACTTTTTATGGGTCTCCTGGTTGTCCTTTTAGTACTTCTCAGTCTTCAACAGAGAGCGAGCTCTTTTGAGAGTGCAACTATTAATATCTGTGCTTTGTCAGACCACGTAGCCTGAAAACCTTTACTTCCACTTTAATATTGCCTTTATAATGTCTTCATAAATGCACAAAAAAGATTATTAGGGATCTCTAATATGGTAGCAGTATTTTTTATAGATACATTATTTATTTGACGATGTAAAGATGGCATTACAGATAATTCTAAAGCGCCAACTAAATATATACATTTTTAATATTTTTTTTAAATATGTAAAGATAATGAATGCGTCACTAGTTAATTAAAGACTTATATCCTAATAAAATATAAACGTTTCATATATCATTTGTGATTTACTGTCGGGTTGGTGCATAATTATTCTGCGTTTGGTGGAAAATTCGGACACGTTCGGCTTTGTTGTTGTCGGAGAGTTCGTGAGGAACCCTTTCAGCCACTTTCCATATCTTTTTCTAGAGGCTTTTAAGACGACGACTTTTAAGGCTTCGACCAGCGCTCGATTGTCAAGATTTCTCATTCTTCTCTGGCTGCCAAAAGCTCTCGGAGTCACCAGAATTAAAACAGCCAAATCATTTTCTGTATAGACTTTCGCTTAATTTCAATAATTATGCACCAATCCAGTATGATTAAATATTCTGAAAAAAGGAAAACAAATATAAAATACCTCGCCATACATCAGCACGGTTAGGTTAACCGATGGGGTCTATTGGCTACCCCAAGTTTTTGATTATTCTCGAATAACTCTTAAAAATATAAATTCTATCACAACCTTTTTGTATTTGTCTAAAAATCATTGTCCTTCATTGTCTGCAATTGAGAAGACATATAAAAACAACAATATGTTTTTTCTCGCTCGTATCCGGTACGATGTGCCGTGTGTGAGTAAAACTTAGAGCGTAAGGCGTTGGTTTTCCGACGCTCAATACCTCATGCAAGAAAAACGGACGTCGATTTATCGATTTAAACGCTTTTATATGTTTTTATGTGAATAAAAGGTTAATTTTATCGTTTCTCGATTTTTTAATTCAAAATTGCTTATTGATATAAATCTCACATGTCATAAACTTTTTGTATTTATCTAAAAAAGTCTGAACACTAAATATTAAAAAAAATCACCTTTACTGTCCACAATTGCGACAACAAGTTTCGCTTATGTTGTCACGAGCGCGATCATTTTTCTCGCTCGCATCCGGTACGATGTGACGAGTGCGAGTGACACGTACTAGTGATACGTACCGCGTGAAACTCAGTTGCTGGGGTGTACTCTGTCTGCGGCGAGACGTCGCCAAGTGCGCGTGCCATTTACGCGTCATATTGATTAGTTATATCATAAATAACTAATTTTATTTTTAGAATAAACCATTTTTTTAATAAAAAAGTTAGGATACTGATGAAGAATTCATTTTTATATTTTTTTATACTATCTACGACAATTTTGAACTTTCAAATAGTACGCTGAGCTTTTTGCCTTATAATATATTATAAATTATTCGCTTCTGTTGCCACGGACGCGATGTTTTTTTATCGTTCGCATCCGGTACAATTGTGCGGATCATTTACGCGTCGTATTAATTAGTAAAATATCAAATTATGAAGTATATCATGAATAACAATTTTTATTCTTAAAATAATTTATTTTTAAAGATATTGATGATTAATTGAGGAGCCGTAAAAAATCTCTGTTTCATTCTTATTCACATATTTTTATTATCAATGGTTATGTTCTTATACAATTACGAAATAATCCTTATTTAAAATATTTTTTTTATTTTTTATAACATTTCTGCATTACGTACTTTGCCGTGTAAAAGGAGAATCTGCTCTTTTCACTTTTTCAATTATTAAAAAGTATTTTCCAAGTAAGGAAAAACTACTTATCACGCTTCGTTGTTAACATCGACACGCTTCCGGTCTTTTGCAATTAAAAAAATATTTCAATTTAACCGCGACGTCATATTTCATGTCGACACTGTTGTCGTGTATAATCCCAACGATACAAAGGGCTCCTTTATCACATGACGTTATTCATAAACGAATTCGAAATATGGAAATGACTTGTACGTATATGGAAATGCCGAAAGAATGGAGTACCAATAAATTCCCATTTCAGAATTGAAATCGACACGAATCCTTCAGATACCTTTTTTATACGAGCCTGCCGTACAGTGACTTTCGTTTATTTTTATTGCTCGGAACGCAGAGTGGATATGATCCCTTTACCGGGTAATTCTAAAATATGAGATATTCAATTCGTTTTCCCCTAATTTAAAACAGCCATATGTGTTATGCAAATTCGATGCCATATGCGGATAATGTTATTATATGGGCTCCCGAAACCGCACAGGAAATTTGTTGGTTATTGAAATTCCCGTTTCGGCATTTGCTCACCTGACTACTACCTCTCTCCAGCTGTGGTATGTTCGAAGTATGAAAAATTTCTTATTAAACGTATGCGTAATGTAGGCCTGGTTCCACGCATATTCGCCGAAATCTAATATTTATTTTGAATTATTAAAAAAAATAATAAGTTAACTATTATTTTTTTTTCAACGATATCTTATGAAATTTTTTTTTCTATATATGTATATCATCATCATCATCATTTGCCAGTCACAAGGCTCTCACTCGCTGAGGCATGGACCTTACCAAACTCTCGCATGGTAGTCATTTCAGCACCGAGTCTCACGTGACGCAGGCCCCCTTTCGTGTCCATACTGCGGGACTCCTTGCTTGCCCTGGTATGGTTTGCAAAAGAGTTTCTGGCCATTGCTGGCATTGACCATCTTCTACCATGTTATATCGGATTTTACCCTCTCGACTGTGTCCAGGCAAGTAGGAGGGGGTTTGTCTCGGTATTCGTTTGTTCTCTTGGCAAGTACTGCTTTCGTTCAGGGAGCTTCTGAGTGACGAGTATACACGCCACACGCACACCTATATAGATATATACAGGCATACATATGCACATCTGCCCAAAACTAGTCTTAAGTAGCCGGTCGCAAGTGATTATTAGCCCTGTCGCGCAATAGCAATCCTTTCATCATGGGAAATACCTCCTCAGAGAGGGATCCCCTAGAAAGAAGGAAGAGGAGCGAAAGTATCGAGACTAGACCGATTATTGGTCAACAGATTAGGGTTTTCCTTCCCAGGGTATACTGGCTCTGTAGTGAGAAATCCGTTAGAGACCAGATTTATTTATGCACACAAGGATGTGTGTACAGCAACATGTACATATTTTTGCACTGTTTTGTTGCGTATTAATCAAAGTTCAATTAGGCCCCTAGTCAACTATATGCAGGGTTATGTTGACTGTAATATAAAAAATGTAATGAGAAGCTGACCATCAATTTCAATGGTATGGTAGATAGTTGTTTTTCATTTTCGAAAAGTTCTTTTTGGTATACCTCCTGCTGTAGGGGCTAGTGATAAATAGATATTCTGAATCCCTGTGTAATTCGTTGGAAAGTTATAGGTGGTGGCCTTTAGAGTGGCCGCTTTTTTTATGAAATCTCGCCGTCGAAGAAAGGTTTAAGACACCTCACTATTTGTTGGCGAGCTGTCGCTTTGTCTTCGATCATAATATCTAAAGTAATTAACACGATACCAGTAAAATAACGATATAAATTGGGGGGATGAATAAAACCGTTTATTGTGGGTAATTGTTTGGATTGACTTATCTGGTCGCTATTATATAATAATTAAATGATGGATCAATTACTATTCAGGATCATCATCCATCATTATTTCTATATAAATTCCACAGTCACTTATTTCCCTTTTATCCCATTTCTATGTATGCCATTTTTTAATCTCTTTGTATTAATATATAAAATTATTTCTAATGTTTTACATAAAACCGTGATTTTCGATTAATTACTTTTAAATTATAGCATTATTCTAAAATATAACCCGACTAAAAATTATTCGACAACGTACTTTATTATTTAAATCGTTTTCCCCAATTCCAATACTTATTTTCGATCGATTTGGGACGAAATTTGCATCATCAGTTACTTTCTCCATCACTGATTTTAAATATCGTTGCCATTTATTTCGTGAAAGCTTTTGTCTACTATGGATTTAGTAGGGTCTATTATTGCACCTTTTCTGTTTTCTGATTGCTTGATTAGATTTACACTCTGAACTTTTCTACTTGTTTTTCTATTAGAGAATTTTCTCCTGTTTTCGAATTATATGATGTTAAAGGAAACCTTGGAATAAGGGAATTTTTCGTATTTATTTAAGCGTCTTAGAACGAAAAGGTTTTGTATAAGGAAACGAAAATATGAAACATACTAGTAATTCCTTATTATTTTATTGTATTTGTTATACTTCAATACTTTCTACAATATTTATCCTTTTCCTCTACGTGCGTAGTGGCCAGACGTATTGGCCTAAAAGATTAAAAACTTCAACGAAGTTCTTTTTATTTGATTTAAAAATAAATAATGTATTTTATTGAATCGGATATCAGATAAAACCCTAAAGATGCTTCTTGTACATTTTCTCAATGAATATCTCTTTTAATACATTTGTAAAACAAAATAATAACAGCAACTAACACCCCAGAAACTTTTCTTATAATTTTAGATTTTATAAAATACTACAATCCATTTTTTTAACGTTTTAACATCATTACCATGAGTGTAAGTTCTGGTGTTTTTGGGTTGAATTTTCTTTCAAATTTGTTTCACTATTGCATTTTTTTTAGTATGTAATTATATATTAATTAACGCCACTACAAAATTTAAAGTTAGGGTTAATCATTGCACCTCTCATAATTGAAAAACTTTAACATACTTTGCTTGTTTGCCAGCGCCTTGAAAGAATAGCTTCGGGGATGTTTTTAATGAATTTCCAAGTTGTATGTCTTTGCCAGTAGTTTGTTTAATCCAAATGTTGTTTTAAAATTTTTCCATTCAACTTGTCGATTAGTATATAGAAAAATAAATAGAGGACGCAACTGTCCAATTTTCCGCACGCTATCCTGAGCCACACTTTTCCGGATATTTGGACACGATGAGAGCTCATCATTGACACGGCAATATCGAATACGTCAAGCGGTTCAACAACTCTAAGTTTATATCTTATTTATTCGATCAATTTTATATCGCATATAAAATTAATATTATTACTTCATCTGACTTTAATATTTTCATCCAGCGGTTGCCTTAGGTTAATTGCCCAGACGAAAACGATTATTTTCACTAGCTTAAGTTTCGGAATGTTGTGATTTTTCACCATTACATTTTCATTAGATTCCATTCGAGGAAATATTATCATTAAGCCGGAAAGTTTCGCCGAGTACGTAATTAAATTTGAATGTTTTAATTATATTGATCGCGTTCGCCGGGGGAAATTGCTGGAATTTATCATTATTACTATTCATCACAGTGCGGGGAATGTGTTCGTTTGTCTCCATTTTCCGCCGCGTGCATCTATCATTCCGCATGAACTGCCGTTTTTACTTGAAAAGGCCTCATTCATAGTATTTTCGGACCCCTTGGGCATCATCGAAAATTTCTCGTGTCCAACGCTGACCTATTTTTTTTAACACGACCGACCCGATGCCATTACAGTAGATTTATTCGCCGGGAAAGTCTTCTGGTCTCGTGCATTTTTATTTGTTTTTCCGGGGGCTCAGAGATGGTTTAAGTGTCCAATACGCTTGTGGGTATGAGAGCTGAATATCCATAAGCCACGTCACGACTGATACGTACATATACACATGTATAAAAATGAGCATTTGTCATGGCGGAAAATTTATTTGATTTTGAGGTACACACCGCTCGAGAGGCACTCGTCTCTCGAGTGCTACGTATTCTAGAGTCATAGAAGTCAGAGTCATTGACGATGATTGGAGAACTCATCGAAGACCAATTAGATCTCGAGTGGGCTGCGGCGAGTGTTCTCGTTAGTACTGTATTAGTCTGTGTTATTTTTGCAATAACAATCAATTATTATACTAATATTTAATAACATGCGTTGTTTCGTAAAACTCGTTTTAGAAGTGGCATAGAATTTTAACTATTTCCATGGCATTATTAATATACGCTCGTTTGGCTTGCATAATTTCTTCAAGAGGTCGGAGTTTGCGTTACTAATCCTAGCATCATCCACTTAATTATACGGCTGCTTTTACTCGAAAAAACTTTTCAAAAATATTCGAGCACATTTATACTGAAAGAGTTTGCTAATTTTAACATTCTGTGTATGTGCTTGTTTCATAGTTTTATAAACCTAAGCCGGTTTGGCTATTGTTCTAATATTGGAAATACTCTGCAGTACGTGAAAACTTTGTTTTGTTCTATTTTGGTTAGGATCGATCAAACTTTTGACCAACAAAGTGTGTCATAAACATTTGTTGAAACATCTATCGATGGCAGTAAAGATAAATATATATACTTGAGAGTGGAGGTTCTTTTTTAGATTTTTTTTCGTTGATTGTAACCATATTGGATGCGTATTTTATTGTTGGCTCTTGAAAAGGTTTCACGTACTTTGGTGTAAAAAATAAATAATGTAGAATGATTTTTTGGCCAAAAACAATACCGTTATGCGTCAGCCTTCGTATTCCCTGGACATTGCTCCCTGCGACCTTTTCATATTCCCGAAGTTGTGAAAAAAAAAATACAAGAGTACATTTTGCTAATATTGCGGAGATAGAGACAGAATCGCCGACAGAGATTAACGTCATATAGAAAATTGCGTTCTAGAAATGCACAAGTGTAATATTAGGTGATGGGAAAGAATGCCATTTTTTACATTATTATACACAAAATAGTATAATAATGTAAATCTAGCTCTCTAATTTTGTCATACGATATTCTTGTTGTGATCTTTTATTATCTAGCATTCTCGAGAATTCATCTTTTATTGTTCCCTAAAACTGTTGCAGACGATTTAAAAATATTTCGATCCGTTACTTCAACGATTAGGCAATATTAAATCGTCTTCCATTAAGTAGATGTCAAACAATCCCATTTGCTAGATCAAAGAACCCATCATCTTTAATTACAGACTTGGGAACGTATCTCTTTCTAAGGAATCGTCTGTTAAAAATCTGGGTATTTTGTTTGATTCCAAGTTAAAATTTGGTTTACGTACACATTAATACTATGTTGGGCTTTGTCTTTATAAAAAAAAAGTCGTTGGTTTTGAAAAGGAATGGAATCAACCAAAGATATTAATTCGTCTTTGGATTAATAATGGATTAATATTTTTATTAATCAATATGACACGAAAATGACACACACTCGGCATATCGTACCGGATGCGAGCGAGAAAATACATCTCGCCCCTGTAACAGAATCGAATATCGTTGTTTTTATTTTATCCACGAGCGGCCACTGTTTTTATACAAATTTGTGTATAAAAAAGTACATACTTAGGCTCCTAATAATTTAATATCCCAGAGTTTGTAGGTAACATGCATATATTTCGATAATGCAAGTTAACCGCAATTACGCTCAGTCAGTAGCTGGATAGGTGTCCGACGAAAACTATGAATTTAGGGAATTCTTTATAAGGTATGCAAGACGAAAACACCCATTACCTCCACATTTTTATAAAATAATATTTATGTGGGTATAGTTTGGCACGTTGGAATTAATTAATTTAATGACATATATCCCGTGTTGAATGCATTTTTTTTAAAACCTATAATATAAATTTCAATCCAACTGAAATAATATCATAAATTAACCAGTATCGTGGTTTGACAGTGGGGGGAATATTAGTGTGAGAGACTTATCCCCCTTGCATTTTTTGAATCTTTATTTATTTATTTATTTAAAGAAAATGCATGGTGGGCATTACAAAGTGATCCAATTCGTTAACCACGCATAATAAAATGTTATACAAATAGTTACACAAATGGTATAAAAGAGATGTAGAAAAAATATATAAGTATAAGAGTGCTGTCGAAGTCGGTATTGGACGTGGTGGCGATGGTGGTTGGTACATTCATGGTTTCGTAGATTCTGCGGAGCCATGAGAAGCTATCCAGGCCAATTCGGTGACGTGTGTGCTACAGTAGTGCACCCGATTAGACCGTAAATTAAATACGAATTGGCCCTAACCTCGTCTGATTATTATTGTTACAATCAGCACGTTGAAAGCTTGGCTCCTGGGCTCATAGCTGACCCGTATTTGAAGAACCTAGATAACCTGGTGGACGACCGTCACAATCCTGGCATCATGGTTGTGAAGAATGTGTCTATCTGTGTGTTGGAGATCGCGTAGTGTCCTCCAGGTGGTAAAGACTCGCCTCAGGGTTCAAAGGCCATTTAAAAAAGAGATCAACAAGGGCTGGACTTTTTATTGAAAATGTCTATGTAATCAACCAAGTGGTTTAGTAGCTTTATAATCTTTATATGGGTGAATGGCGCTCTGCAATCTTTCTGTTATGGCATCTAGGATCAATTTTGGGAATGGTTTCTCTAGCTTTGGCTGCATTTAATCCTTTCTAGTAAAATACAGCTAGTAGTGACGCAAGTATTCGCCGTCGAATTGGGGGTTAATCAACTTACCCTTAATAAAAAAATGTTTTTATGTACACAAAATAGTTCCAGAAAAATCTCACAAAGATGTTTCTTCCATCTTGTATGGTATACTAATGACGATACTCCTGCTCCTCCTAATATCTGATGATGACTAATTCGAAGAGAATAAAAATAATATTGATGAGTAAATAAAGATTTTTTAAGAAAATTGAATCTCATTATTGGTTCTGAAAGCTTAATATGATAAGATGAGAGATGAGCCCCGATAATTACCGAATTATCTAGATGTTAACAATTTACGATTAGAATAATTAATAATTACTGTAAATTGGGCGAACACAGGGGATAAGCGGCGGGGGATCCGGCACAGCAGTTATTGGCGAGAAACATCCGCGCAACATAATATCCCCGAATTTCGCTTTTCATCATGATTAGGATTAAGTTAGTTTATCCGCATGCAAACTGTGCGGTTCTCGAAATTAACTATTGTTCGCTGTTTGGCCCGTGTGTATTTATTTGTAGCGAGACCCTAAATTGCGGGCTCGCCCCTCCACGGACAGGGGCGGGCGAGTCCCCCTCCCGGCTCTCCTGCACTGGATGTGCACTCCGGGCCTCCGTTTGCGCTCGCACGATCCGTATAAAGATTGCGGCTTTCGAAACAAACTTTTGTTGGGTTAACTGTCTGGAAAATTTTCAGACTGTGCACGTTCAGTACGTAGTCGAGTGAAAAGTTTACCGGCCCGTTTCGAATCGTGTTAAATTTGGACGCGGCGTGCTGTCCAAACCGCCGGCTGTATGTCGGTCAGTTTGGGATTCAACCGGCTCGCACCGGCTCGCGCGAACCGCTTGATACGCTATTTGGGTCGCGATGGACCGGCCGTCAATCCTCTCGGATGGGGGTTTCTTTGTGCGGTAACCGTATATCGGTGAGAGACCGGCAATTAAGGGGTTCGATGCGCGTATTTTCTCTGTGATTTAAAAGCAGGGTTTCACTAATGCTGTGATTTTTTCAGAAGTAAACTAATATATTTTTAAACGAGAGTGTTATATAATAATAGTATAATCAACTTTAAAATACATTTTAATAAGTGATTTTTCTCCGCTTGAATTTATTTACCCTAATGAGTGTTTCAGCGAAAATAATAGTATGATGGAGCAATACCTGTTTAATAAAAAGGATATTTAATAACCCCCAAATTTTCGTAATATTTAGTAAAAAATCGCTTTTTAAATTTGGTTTTTACTCTCATAACGGTTATTAATTATTATTGCGCACTAATAAAATTCAATTATACAAAGCTCTTAGTATCCCTAGCCAAAAAAAAAATTTAAAATGTTTGGGGTAATGAAGTTACCCCTAATATAATACCCGTGAAAGCTGTGTACAATCAAAAGGCGAATGTACAAAGCTTAATTTATAATTAAGATACATTAATGGTTATTTAAATATATATTTTTTATTTATTTAATAATTAACCGATCCGTAACGGCGGCTCGAAATCAACCGCATCGTCCGAAGGGGGTCTATTTATAATGAAAGATAGACCCCAAGCTTATAAAAATAGATTATTGTACAAACAAATATAGTTATTCATGATATATATTCATGATATATTCGCCAATTACAGACCAGTGGCTGTTCTATTCGGACCTGCCAAGTTGTTTGAGATGATTCTGCATAAATACATATTTAACCATATTGAATGTAGAATTATCGATGAGCAACATGGATTTCAGCCTGGACGCTCAACAGTCACGGGCCTTCTTGGTTTTTCAAACTTTGTGTCTAAGTCATTGGACAAGGGGGTTCAAGTCGACGTTATCTACAACGACTTTGAAAAAGCGTTTGATAAAGTCGATCATGCCAGACTCATTCTGAAACTAGACAGTTTCGGGTTATCGGATAATCTCGTACGCTTCTTCTCAAGTTACCTTTCAGAGAGGAAACAATTATGTGAAATACGACTCCCCAAACGTCGTATACGCCTGTCACCTTCCGGTATTCCGCAGGGATCAAATTTAGGACCTTTATTATTTATTTTATTTATAAATGATATTCATAGTGTCCTTCAATGTAAATTCTCTTTTCATAGACTGACTTAAAAATATTTCGATCTATTACTTCCAGTGGAAGATGCCTTTCGTTTGCAGCTGGACGTGATTCTTTGCACGGTTGGTCAATACTAAATCGTCTTCCATTAGAAGTATTGGAAAGTGTCAAATAATGACATTTTCTAGATCAAAGTGCCCATCATATTTAATTACAGTCTTGGAGCCATAATAACTCTTTCCTAAGCAATCGTCTGTTAAAGATCTGGGTATTTTGTTTGATTCTAAGTTAAAATTTAGTTTACATGTATCGGACGTGTGTATGAGATCGTCAAGAATGTTGGGCTTCGTCTTGAGAAATTCTCATCACATACGTAGCACCTTAGTCATACGAGTGCTATACAATGCATTGGTTCGGAGCTTGCTTGAATCAAGTTCCATTATATGGGCGCTTTATGACGCCTCGAATTCCCTCAGATTAGAGAAGATACAGAAGAAATTTCTTAGGTATCTCTACATGAGGGAGTTTGGATTCTACCCAAGTTTATACCCCAGCGCATGGGTGCAGGGTTGCCTGGGGTATATAACCCTTGAGAAAAGAAAGATCGATTTACTTGGCAAGCACTTCCAAGCTATTGGTTGGCGCAATGCACATAGCCCTTGTACTGTGGGTTGTCCTTATGGGCGCCACCTCCCTACCATCGGGCGATTCGTGTGCTTTTTTTTCTTCCGCCAAAGGCGGGACAGGTCACTCAAAGCTCTCCGGTGGCTAGAGCTATTACTTTGCTCAACCATTTGGCTAAAGATATGTGGATATATTCGATGTCAAATATAGCCGTTTTGTTGATATCCTATATGAAATTTTATAATTCTTTTCTTCAATTTATTGTAATATATGTTGTTGTTGTGTTATTTATTTTTCTCATGTATTATTATGTGTTATGCGTGATTGGCGAACTGGGTCATTATGTAATGCCAATCACGCATTGTCTTTAAATAAATAAATAAATAAATAAAATTTCATAATTTGGTCAATATTTTAAATTTTTTATCTAATCGATATGACACGAAAATGACACACACTCGGCATATCGTACCGGATGCGAGCGAGAAAAAACATTCCGCCAGTGCAATAGAAGCGAATGATTATTTATAATTATAGCGAATTTTTTCCGCAATTGCGGGCAATAAAAGACAATGATTATTTATAATATTTATTCTTTAGACTTTTTTTAGACAAATACAAAGAGTTTGTGACATGTTTTATATTAAAAAGTTATTCGAGAAAAATCAAAAACTAGGCTGGTTTAAATAATATTGGTTTTAAGCAATTGTAAGATAATTTTTATCTTGGAAATCTTAATATGGATCAAAGTTGGTTACACCAGAGGTTCCCAATCTTTTTCGGTTTACGGCTCCCTTAAAACATAAGATTTTTCCGCGGCTCCCTTAATACATCAGATTGTTTTCAAAATTTTCAACCTTCTTGAGAAAAGCGAGCGCAAAAAGATGGCGCAAAAATTTCAAGAATTAGGAATTCCAACAAATTTGCCGAATTGTTTAATTGAATATTACGCGGCGCATATTATGACAACACTGGGACATACTTTGGGAATCACTGGGTTACACTGTTTATTTTATACCATACCATATATTATATTATATTTTTAACCAAAACTACTATGTTTATCGTACTCGACTTAAAATATGTATGCAAAAAACAATGATTTTAAATATTAATGTTCTTTACGATGAAGTTGGCAACACTGCTTATGTAGCTTTAGACTTTTCAATACCACAAAAAAACTTTCTGTTGAGTTTTAGACTTTTCAATACCAAAATTAGTAGGATTTTTTTTAATTTTAGTAATAATTAGTTAATAAATGATACAATTAATACAAAAAAAATCATTATTTATTTATTAATATTATTTTATCCCAATCAGAGCAGTCAGTTAGATATATCAGGGGTCGGCAAACTACGGCCCATAAACCAAATCCAGCCAGCCGTCTATTTCGAATCCGGCTCGCAGATTAATATTATTTTTTATATAAAAAATAAAAACAAATCAAATTATAGGGATTTATATCTGTAATTGGAGGCAAGGCCTTTCAGAGAAAATGCGAGATGAATATTTTAGACGCCTTTTAAAATTTAAAATAAGCACGGGATATACCAATTTTCTCTACACGTCCTAGTTTCTGTATTATGGTTAGTTTTAATTTCGTTCTGCTTTCCCTTTTTCTATATTTATGTCTAACATATTAAGCTGCCAAGTCGAGGCCCCTAATATTGCGAGGCTCGGGGCAGTAACCCCACTTGTCCCCCCCCCTCCCCTTTGATAGGCCCTGATTGGAAATACTTACGAATGTGAAAGAACATAAAGTATGTGAAAGGACACGCCGAACACATGTAGCACAAGTATCGAAGTGAAAAAGTACGTAAAACCGGTATGATGAAATATTTTCAGAAAAAAACAATTATGTCACAGACTTAGTAGAAAGCTTTATAGGTTTTTTGTCGAATATCAGCAAAATGCGTATTTATTTATTTTGACTACGATGGATTCATAAATGAAAAACTCCAAACTACCATTCACCCATATATAGATTTTAAAGTTGCAAGGCGAATAAGTCTCTCATACTACTCCCCCCAGTGTCAAATCACGACACTGGTTAATTTTAATATTATTTCAGTAGGATTGAAATTTATATTATTTATTCAACCAAGGCATTCAAATAATTAATTCCAACGCTCTAAACTATTTATATAAATATTTTTATAAAACATGCAGAGGCTAAATTCATAGTTTTCGTCAGACACCTATCTGACTACTACCTTAACTCAGTTACGGTAGGGTTGCTATAGCGCCGAAGCAGGGACCATGATATTAAGTACCTGCCCTATAGAAGATTAGGGGCATACGAAACTTAGGGTTAGGTTATTTTAATCGTATTTTAAAAATTGCCTAATTTTTTTATGGTCTGACGCTTTCCAAATAGTACCTCCCCCCCCCGAGATACATCATGAACTTGTACTAGGGTTTTTTCAATCTTAAAAACATTTTCGTAAAGCAATTTTCGGAATGACCTTTAGCCACTCTGTCTTTATCTCCTTATTGTTGCAAAAACCTCATCCTTTTTATATTTTCCCAATTTTTTCAAAGTCGCCGAGCAAATTAAAATACGTTAAACATTTTCGACAGCTAAAAATAAAGTTTAATTTAACAAATGTCAAAATATATCAGAGACACGTGTACCAACACAATAAAAAAAATGTATATATTTAGGTTGAGTCATAAATAACTTCTATTATGTATTCACAACTGTTAAATGTAACTTTCACTCATCTTATTGGCAGCTTATCGATCCCCTTCTCATACAATTTTATGGGTTTAGACTGAAAGAAAGTATCAAGGGCCTAATTGACTTGCTCATCATTAATGAAAGTTTTTCCATTAAAAAAAAATTTAAGCAACAAAAAAGGTGGTAGTCCATTAAAGCAAGATCTAGGAGTAAGGTAGATGTGGCAAAACAGACCAGTTGAGCCCCAGATTTTTTTTTTGAGTCACTCTTGCCTTGTATGGTCTGGCGTTATTGTGTAACAGGATAACGCCTTTCCGATTGACGAGTGCAGGACACTTTTTCAGTAGTTTTTCATGAAATCTTTGCAGCTGCTGAACGTATGTATCGACAGTAATCGTTTCGTTGCGCTTCATCAGATTTTAGTGGGCTATTCCTTGACGATTCCACCCATAGACACAATAAAGATATATTGCCTTGAATATTGGCTTAAGGGTCCTGTAGTAGTGGTTGATCAACTATTGTCTTTTGCGGTCAATATTTTTAAAGGTGATCCATTTTTCATCGCCTGTTATTGTCCTGTCCAAAAAAGGCTCGATTTTAGACATTAGACACTGCCTTATTTCGGTCACTGAGATTATGTGGTACGCATATGCCTAACTTATTTTCCCCAAATTTTTCAGTAGATTGTGATGTATTGAGTCTCTCTGCCAATTCGTCGTTTGACGTGGATTTTGTCCCAATATCGCATTTAAAATGTCATCATCGAAGTCGGAAGGGCGACCCGCCCTTGGTTCAACTTTCGAAGACTCATTTCCGGAACGAAAATTCACAAACCAATTTCTAGTTGCCCGATCGGTTATCAGGAATATCGGCTATTCGAAATAACATCACTGTAATATCCACTGTATGACCCATCAAAAAAATAAATCCTGACAGCAATCGATTTGATCTGTTAAGGATTTATCTATAATATCTAACAAAGAATGACTATTAATAAAATAAAATCTAGTTTTTGAAATAATATTTATGGAAACAATTTATATAATGAAAATAAAAATGCAAAAGAATCCCTTTCAGTATTTTTATTAGAAAAAAAATAGCATTGACTCTAGTGCAATGTCAGCGATATCAAAAATTATTCGAAGGCTACGCTTATATAAAAAAATATCTACCGCAATCCTCTGAATATTTTATTTAAATATAATAATGTATTTATTATATTATAATAAAATATAAAAATAATATTGTTGCATTGTTCATCATGTGTCTTAATATTTTTATCAAGAGAATACTTTATGTGGTATTGCGTAGCTCGGATATTAAATCCACAAAGAATGACGTCACATGTACGTCATTCATTCTCGTGTTTTATATTCGACATAAATCATAATCTGAAAAGAATCTCTTGTTCGTCATTAAAATTAATAATCAATTAAGATATCAGCGTTACAGTATATAATGAAGGTGCCGACGTAATGAAACCGGATTGATTTCTTGGAGTAGCGGTGCATGTTCGATATCCGCCGCCGGTATTCCTATCTCGTGCCGGATTCATCCAGGAATTATATGACGGGGTCAGACCCACGATAAGAATTGATCAAATTTCTCAGGGGCTGATGCGACCCATCACGCGGACCCGCGTCAGACCCGCCGGATTATTGCGGGGCCATTATCATCGAGCCCACAATTCAACAGAGAAACCATTTAATTTCTTCGTTCGTCCGATGGTATAAACAGCCTTTTGTTTCTGCACAAAGACTTCATCGAATAAGGATTAAGTTTTGTGAAATGGATCGAGTCAATGTGTTCTCTTTCTGGCTCCCCGTTTCGGCGCGAGATCCCCTGCGGTATTATTATTTTTTTTTATTATGGAATGAAAATTAAAATTTATGATTTTCGCGAGGGAAAATTTTCGTCGTTTATTTTTTCGTTATTGCGGAAAATAAGATTTTGCATGTATTCAACTGAATGTTTTAAAGTATTTTTTTGCTGAAATAATTGATTAGGATCGAGGTGCATTTTCCAGCTTCCCTGCCATTGACGAATTACTAAGGATCGTAGTTTATATGGGGCAATTTCACTTGAACGAGTAAACTCGTCCCGCCCAAAGTACTTTATTGCTTGAACTTGCTCGATTCAATCGATTTTATAGGATAGTTGTATGTATGTTCGCCACGTCAGTTTATTTTCCGTTTTTTTTTGTATAAAAACACTGAAATATAGCAACATGTGTCTATTTCAAGACATCAATTTTTATATCAAACACAAATATCTATCAGGAAAATCGGAACTTATGTTCAACAGTATTGGAAAATGAATAAGAATAATATTATATTTATTTTATTGATTATTTTCTAAAAAGAAAATGAAGTGATTTCAAAGTTTTTTTTATCTGGAGCTTAGGAAAATAATTTTGTGTGATATACTAATTTTTATTATTTGAGATTTAATATAACTTGACAATATTCCATTAATGTCAGCGCTGCCGGCGTCGTGTATAGGATGGACGCGGGCCGGTAGCGGGGTGAGGGGGATCCCACCGTTAAGCACCGTGTCGTACTGCAGTCATAATGACTTGGTACAGTTAATATTATTTTTACCTCACCTCATATTTTATATTGTAAATAAAACACGAATGAAATATATGCTTTATATTAATTTTTAATCCCAAATATTTTACCCACGAGCCGCCACTGCAAATAAATATATATGAGTGGTAGAAATATTAATATGTAACTAATAAAAAAAACATTAAAACAATAATGATATATTCTTAAATGAATCGGTTTCATATTTAAAAAATGTTTAAGCGATGCTGAAGGCATGAAAATATATTAATAACGTTATATTTTAGATCGATTCTTATTTTTTTGTTGTTCTATTTAACCTAGCCGTGCTATTTGGGACTCTTAAGTTTTTATTTTTTTTCGAATAACTCTCTAAATATAAATTCTAAATGTCCCAAACTTTTTTTTGTCTAAAAACGTCAAAAGAATAAATATTAAAAATAATCATTGACCTTTATTGTACGCAATTGCGAAAAAACAATAAAAACAACAATATTCGTTTCTGTTACCACGGGCGCGATGTTTTTTCTCGCTCGCATCCGGTAAGATGTGATTAGTTATATCATAATTAACTAATTTTATTTTTAGAATAATCCTTTTTTTTTTAAAAGTAAATATATTAATGAAGAATTCATCAATATCTTGAATGCTTGAATTATCTGAGATACCCCCTTCGGACGACTCGGTTGTTTTCGTGACGGATCGGTTAGCTGTAGCTAAAAATAGTACGGCGAGCTTTTCGCCTTATAATTTATTCAAACGAAACGAAAAAGCATCAACAGATACAGTTTTTTCACGTCAAATACACCCGTTTGCTAATCAAATGCATTCTTTTGCAAATCAAATACAACTTTTTACAAATCAAATACAACTCTTTACAAATCAAATGCACCCTTTTACAAATCAAATGCACCTTTTTAAAAATTAAGTTAAAAAAAATTAAGTTTATATTTGTCAGTTCCTTTAAGTTCGCCACGGGTGCGATGTTTTTTCTCGCTCGCATCCGGTACGATGTGCCAAACATCCAAGTAATTTTTCAAGTATTTAAGGTGTTAAAAAAACGTAATTTCGGGGTAGGAAACGCGATACTAAATACTGTGGAATTCGTTCTATACGTTTTTAAAGGAACTGATAAAAAATAACCTAATTAGCGGGAAAACTTAAATTCGGGGTACTACATAAATAGAGTGAAACCCATTTTTTACATTTTTGAAGAAACTGAAAATAAACGTAATCAGTGGTAACACGTATTGAATTGTTTAACTTAAAAAGGTGCATTTGATTTGTAAAAAGTTGTATTTGATTTGCAAAAGGGTGCATTTGATTTGTAAAAGGATGCTTTTCCATTTGCAAAAGGATGCATTTGATTTGTAAACGTATTTGTATTGTATTAGACGTGAAAAAACTGTATTACAAATCTTACTTATTATAGGATTAACAATAAATTGCAAAAAAATGTATTTGTTTTAAATTAATTTTAAAAATACTATTTATTGTATTTTATCATAGTTTTATTTAATATACATATGTTGTATCAATTCTTTTATATTTTTAAGGTGAAAGCCAGGTCAATTCTAAATGTTATATGTCGTTTTAGAATTTAACAAAAAAAATAACGCAAACGCCAATGATACGTGTTTATATAAATGGAAAAGCTTTTTCTCGATTTCCAAACTAAAGTATTAGGATGATCGTTAATATATTATAGAGATTCGCTAACAAAGTAGCAAAATACTATTGAGCAACGTCAGTTAACGATGATTTATCACCGCAGACCTTATTCAGTTATGGATTTCCTTTATGCTTCGTTTGTGTTTTTGCTTTATAGAGTGAGACAGGTTATATATATATATTTTTTTCTTACGACCATGATACAATCGAAACCAAATGCTTTTCTTCACGCACCCCCATACACGTTTGTACATTATCGTTTTTCTTTACGTGTCAATCACCGTGCGAGATAAGACATTTCCCTGGATTACGCATTGAATGGTACACGGGATGGTGTAATTAATGACGACGATATTCAGTTATTTTCAGACAATTTTGATTTGATATTATTTTCTTATTTTTGCGAATGCGCCCCACAGCGAGCACTATGCTCTTTAACGACGGGAAGATCATGTTTGCTTACACTTCGCGAAATGACACATTAATTTCCTGGCAGGAAATGCTCCAGTTTCATATCCACGATAGGAAGACAACTTTACGCTTGAGAGTATATTTGCAGATTTTATACTACACTGTAGCCTCTGCATTATTATTATTAGAATAGGTGACCTGAAAATTTCGGTTAATTATTATTGTCATCGGTTCCACTAGCTGAAATACAATAGACTCTAATTACTGCAGAGATATTTCTATCCATGGACATAATTAATTTAATTTATTAATAAACTAATAATATCTTTAAAATTCAAACTAATAATTGTTTTTGATATCAAAATTCGATTTTTAAAATAAGATGGGTTAAGAATATTGCGGCATATACATGTTTATACAATGTTTCGCTTTATTGCGGTTTTATAAGAAGGAAAGCGCAGAAATTTTCACTGTTCAGCAATTTTCGCCAATCCTACGCAAATATAACGCATCAAAATTTCTCTAACATTAAATATTATTTAAAATTAGTCTAATTTTAAGAATCTAATACAAGTTGATTCAATCATCTATTATTATACGTTCAACGATTTTCAGATTCTAATCGGTTCGTCTTCATTTGATCAATAGAATTTTCATTATGCTGTTGAAATATTTTACATATATTAAATATCTATATAATCATTAAAATGATAATATTAAAATTAAGATAGTCATTTATAGAAAATCACAGTATTATTGAAAATATAATCATATATCTTAATATTTTTTTATACGTGATTCTCTCAATTTTCCTCAATTTCCATTACCATAACTACGACGAAATTAAAAAAAATGTATAGGTTTTATACATCACACCCTTAACCACAGTTCCATAATTAAATTAATAAATAATATAAGTTGCCCGACAGTTTCCAAAGTATAATTGAAATCTGAATATCATATTACTGATACTAATTAAGTAAATTGAAAATTAATCATTCTTATATTTAATATATTAATATTAATTATTAAAAAATATTTTTGAATGTATATGTATATAAGTTATGTCAACACTCTTGTTGACATAAATCGATTTTATTAAATTATGGAGAAAATGTCGATAATGATGCTACAGGGAGTAACTCCTTCCGATGCTGAAAGAGATTTATTGGATTCTAACGAACTTGAAGCGAGTGAGATATCTGAACTAATGGAAAATTTAAATGAGTTTCAAAATGTCGATAAAGAAAGCAGTGGGGATTTGAATTTGAATCAAAAGAAGAAGAATACATCGTACCTTTAATGTTTCATTAAAAAATACGTTATTTTTTATAATAAAATATAATAATAGCATGTAGCGAGGATTTCTAGACAATTAATTTATTTGTGAGATACAAACGTTGTCATCCACATTGTATTTTGCAATCACTTTATAATAAAATATATATTCTAGCAATTTAAATATTAGATAAAAAGTATTTAGGTTTATTTTATTACTTTTCCATATTTATTATTTTTTGGAATGGTTTTCTTTCGACCGATTGAAGGATTGTATATTTTTCTCCACTTATATAGAGGATAGGAAACAGTACTTGATATATAACTCCCTAACGTCATGTGTCTACTATGCAACTTTGGGAATCCCACAGGGTTTCAATTTGGGACCATTATTATTCGTTTTATTTATAAACGACAATTTACAAACGTGATACCCTTTCGCTGCAGCTGAACATGAATTCTTTGCACGAATGGGCAATCGTCTCCAGTTTAGTGTTGGAAAATGCCAGGGAATGACATTTTAGATATCTACAAAAAATAACCTTTGATTAAACTACAGGTAATCGTCAATTAAAGCTCTAGGAATTCTGTTCGACTCTAAATTTAGTTTCAAATCACATGTATACGAAGTATGTAATTTAACTTCAAGAATGGTAGGCTCTATCTTGAAAAATTCTCATTACATACATAGCCCCTTAGTTATAAGGTTGCTAAACGATATGTGAAGGTTCGAAAAATGGAGTAAAAAATTCAGAAAAAACAGGAGGGTTCGTGACTCAGACCATGGCGAGCCTTTACTCTCGCCGTTGATAGAAACATAGTTTAGAGAACACATATGAATACATATATATTATGGTATCCATAAGTAATGTCGTTTTTTTTCAATGAAATTCTAATCAATTTTTCTTATACTTTATTTAACTTTTCTTATACAAAATAATTCCCCATATTACTATAACCTTCTGCCACCTTGCTTTTAAATCATCCATGCCCTTAATGTAAAACTCTGCGGGTTTTGGCTGAAAATAGTCTGAAAGGGCTGTATTCACCTCTTCTAGATAATTGAAATTTTGATCTCTTAGAAAATGTTCCATAGAACGAAATAAGTAAAAATCAGAAAGTGCGAGAACCGGCGAATATGGAGGATGCAACAGGGTGGGTCACCCTGGATCCTGATCCTGAATTTTTTCACACGTCAATTTCGCAACATGAGGTCGCGCGTGAATGCGTTTAGGACCCAAACAGCTTCTTTTTGAATCTTTACCAACTTCTTTAGGATCCTCTACTGGACCAGGATGTATCGTCCTTTTCCGATAATTTTTCAATGGTCAGCATCGGCTCGTCTTTGATTACAGAATTCACGGCCGCTTCATCCGCCTGGACGAGTCGTCCAATTCAAGACTCGTTTTCCAAACACAAAATTTTTTGAACCAACGTTGGCATTTCCTGACATCCAATATGTCACCCTAAATCTCGCAAATATCCTTCGTAGCCTCTGTCGCTTTCTTTTCCAAATGATATTGAAAAAGTATACAGCTCCGAAGATGTTGTTCCGACCGACACGTCTCTCCTATTCTCGTCAGAGGGATGAAGAAATGTTTTTTTTTGTTTAAAGGCCACGAGCGGGTAAACGCTACACAAGAAAAACTTATAACACCTTTTTACTGCCTAACAGACTATTTAAAGATGGCGCATCGAAAAAACGACATTATTTATAAGTACCCATAATATATTGGTTCAAAGTTTACTTGAATCAGGATCTATTAACTGGGCGCCATATGACGCTTCGAATATACTAAGGTTAGAGAAAATCCAGAAGAAAATATCAAGATGAGGGAACTACATGAGGGAATTAGGATTTTATCTGAGCTTATACCCCAGCGCATGGATTCAGGGTTGCATGGGGTATGTAACTCTTGAGAAAAGAAGGTCGATCTACTTGTCAAAGCACTTCTTCAAGCTGTTGGTTGGTGGAGTACATAACCCCCTTGTACTGTGCGAGTTGCCCTTATGGGCGCCACCTCACTACCATCGAGCTCGTTCATGTGTGCTTTTTCTTCAGCCAAATGTGAGGAGAGTTGATCTAGGAAACTCTTCGCTAACCAGAGCTATTACTCTGATCAAGCACTTGTCTAAAGAAGATTGTTGATTGATTGATTTTGTTTATCTGTTAAATGAGATTTTATAATTTCATATACAGAGAAATTAATGACAATACAGTTTTTTCACGTCAAATGCACCTTTTTATAAATCAAATGCACCTTTTTATAAATCAAATGCACCTTTTTACAAATCAAATGCACCTTTTTAAAAATCAAATGCACCTTATTAAAAAAATAATAAAACATTTAAACAATATTTTCCACTACTCACGTTTTTTTTGTCAGTTCCTTCAAAAATAAAACGGGTTTCATAGTATTATTTAGTACCCGAATTCAACCCCGAGTTTATTGCTTTCCCGCTAATTACCTTTTTTTCTTTCAGTTCCTGGTTTTCAACGATGTTTTTTTCTCACTCGCATCCGGTACGATGTTCGAACGTTCAGAAAGTGATTTTCAAATTTATACTCGTTAATAAAACGTAATTGGTGGAAAATGTAAATTCGTGGTACTAAATATAGTGGAACCCGTTTTTTACGTTTTTAAAGGAACTGGTAAAAAAACGTAATTAGCGGGAAAACTTAATTTCGGGGTACTAAATATATTGGAACTCGTTTTTTACGGTTTTGAGGGAACTGGTAAAAAAAACGTAATAAGTGGGAAAGCGTAAATTCGGGGTTAGATTCGGGGTATTAAATACTTTGGAACCCGTTTTTTATGTTTGTGAAGGAACTGGTAAAACGTAATTAGCGGAAAACGTAAATTCGGGGTACTCCATAAATACAGTGAAACGCGTTTATTACATTTTTGAAGCCGAACCGAAAAAACGTAATTTGTGGGAAAACGTAAATTCGGGGTTCTCCATAAATACAGTGAAACGCGTTTATTACATTTTTGAAGGAACTGAAAAAAAACGTAATTTTTGGGAAAACGTAAATTCGGGGTTCTCCATAAACACAGTGGAACGCGTTTTTTACATTTTTTAAAGGAACTGAAAAAAACGTAATTTGTGGGAAAACGTAAATTGGGTTCTCCCATCACAGTGAAAAGCGTTTTTATACCCTTGAAGGAACCGAAAAAAAAACGTAATTAGTGGGAAAATGTATTTAAATGTTTTATTATTTTTTTAATAAGGTGCATTTGATTTTTAAAAAGGTGCATTTGATTTGTAAAAAGGTGCATTTGATTTTTAAAAAGGTGCATTTGATTTATAAAAAGGTGCATTTGATTTATAAAAGGATGCATTTGATTTGAAAAAAGGATGCATTTGATTTGAAGAAAGGTGCATTTGACGTGAAAAAACTGTATATGTTCTTATAAATGAATAAATAAATATACAACTTTACTAAAATTTTTATTTTGTTCTAGGTACAACCGTATCCTTGCAGAGGCATATCAAAATGGAAGGTACAAGATCGTGACGCCACAATGCAAGGATGAACAACCTGCTGGGGGCGATGTGGATCCTACTCGTACTGGTATCAGGTACGAATCCAATATGTTCAACATCCGCCAATTAGCACAGTTTGGTATACAATTACCTAACCCCTATACTTTGCCACCCTCCCCAACTGTTTACGAAACCAATTCGAAATATTTAATGTTTGCTGTTAACGTATCGAATGAAAGATCTGAAAATATTCATGTACACAGACAGTGACTGCTGGCCCGCGCGCCGAAACTTTCCCCATACATAATTAATGGCGGGATCTGCCCTAAAACCTTCATCAATTATTAACCATCGGTGTAACTACCATGTTGAACAAACATTTAAAATTAGTGCTCGAAAGAGAAGCAAATATGACATAAATAATAGTTTTGTGTATATATTGCGACATAATTTTATTATGTACATAGTCCCGAATTTATTTTCTTTTCCGACAAGGATATACATGGTTATCCGAATCAAATATTATGATAGAACGATATTTATCTAATAAATTTGCATTATCCTATTTTATACAGTGGAGTAAGCCCTTATTTAGCGCTTCCTCGATTAACGCTGTTTCGATAAAATGCGGTTTGCTTGAAGCAAAAATTTTTTTATAGAATTTTAGAATCATTATAGATTTTTCAATATCATATAAATACTTGCATTCCTGTTGAAGTAGTCTTTCTTATATTTAATACTACGTCGTTAATTCGATAGATAAACTAGAGAGCTATATAATTTTTTTAAGGCATATAATTCGTCGTACAAATCAACAACTTATTAGTAAAACAGATAGTGAAATATTTAATCAATTACTTGATTTAATTGTAGAATAAGATCAAAATTTAGATAGAAACATTTGCTTAAAAAAAGAAAAAGAAAGCGGCTATTGATGCTAGACGTCTTCATCATAAAAAGAAAAACAATAATTATAGAAAAGTCAGAACCTAGTAGTCGTGAACGTGTTTATGTAACATATTATGAAAATTAATATAAAAATAACTAAAGTAAAATTTTTTGATTTTTAGTTCCGCGTTGTCCATTTTTCTATTTATTTATTTATTTATTAAGTACGGTGGATGGATGGCATAACAGAAAGATTCTAAAGCGCCATTCACCATTTAAAGATTTGATAAAGATTCTAAAGATGGAAGGGTAATGAGTCTCTCACACTAATACTGCCCAGAGTGTCAAACCACGACACTGGTTAATTTTAATAATATTTCAGTTGGATTAAAATTTTATATTATTTGTTTTATACTTTCCTCCGACGCTCGCACTTGTCCGTTTTGTCTTTAAAATATGATTTATTCTAATTGTTAAGTATGCCATTTACCACTCATCCTCAATCTCTAATTCATGTTGATTTTTATACACTGATACAAGGATTTCTTTACTTTTGTTATCAACAATATTTTTTTAGTAAATGTGAGACATAATATTTTAATTTAGTTATTATTTATATTTCGATGTTATTTTTCTAAATATTTCCTGAAAAACTTTATTAGTAATTAAAAAGAGATATCCTTCGATTTATACGATACCAAGGCGCCAATCACTCATATAAAGATTCGATAAAGATTCTAAAGTCGCTAGGGGAATAAGTCTCTCAATCTAAAATATCCCCCAGTGTCAAACCACGACACTGGTGAATTTTATTATTATTATCTCTTATTATGTCGGATTAAAATTTATATTATTTATTTAACGAAGAATAAATGGCATTAAATTAATTAATTCCAACGCCCCAAACTATCTACTTAAATAATTTATAAAACATGTGGAGGTAATGGATTTTTTCCACTTGTATTTCTTCAAGCCAGTGTTATAAAGAATTCTCTGAACTCACAGTTTTCGTCGGACACCTATCCGACTAATAATTTAACTCAGTCGCGGTTAACTTAAAATATAGATAACACTGCTTTACGTTAAAATTGACTTGTTTAACGCTGTTTCATTTAGCGCTCTATTTTCTAAGAATGGATCTTCAGTCCTAAACGAGGCCATTGGTTTAAAAAATAATTTCAAACTAAAAATCTTTAATTATTTTTAGCATATAAATATATAAGATAATACTAAAAATGTAATTAGAAATCTAATTGCAGCTTTTACGTTCGGGAATAAAATTCATTCTTCGAACTTGCACAAAGCTTTGGCTAGTTTCGTGAATTGCTGCATTTCCTAGATACTCAGTTCAATTCAGTCTTTATTACTTTGTATTTGTTTTGTGGTTCTGTTGGTTATTCCTTTTCCCAACCAAGTCGATTGTATTGGTATTTATTTTCATTTTTGTGGTTATAGTAATTCTTTATAAATTCTGCTATAAATTTTTAGTCCATCTTTATTTGTTTCAGCTCCAAATAGTAGTTCTACTTCCTCGGTGTTGCTATTATCTGACTTAATATTTTCTGCAGCGTTTTTCATTAACTTTTCATCAAGCGCTCGATCGAGTAGATTCTCGTCAATATTTTCACACAATTTTCATATTTAAAGGTTTTAATTCATTTGAAATATACTAAGTGGGAAAATCTTTCATTTTTAAAATTTCAATTTTGTATTTAGAAATGGTTCATAATTTATTTATTATTTTTTTCAACATCTAAACATCCCATTTATGGCTGATATATATAAAAATAAAATGAAAATTTTCGGTTTGTTTGATAATAAACGTTTGGTTAGACATAAAACATATCAAAAAAGATTAAAGCTTTATATTTTGATATAACATATTAGTATAAAGCAACCGCGTCATACGAATGGGGTATATTTATAATAGAAAAAAGACCCCAGGCATTTCAAGTTCAGGTATTGAAGAAATCTTCACCTTGTTTGTTTTTTTAAATGGATTATTCTATGAATACAAATAGTTATTCGTGATATGCTTCAAAATTAAGTTGATAATTACTAATTAATATGAGAATTGAGGACACGCCACTGGTAGACCGACCTCCAAATCCTCGCGGCACGTGTCAATAGTATACGATTCACTCGCACTCGGCACATCGTACCGGAAGTCTGTAAAAATATCGTACTCCTTGTTACAGAAGCGAATATTGTTGTTATTATTATTTTTTTGCAATTGCTGACAATAAAGGTCAATGATTATTTATAATATTCATTCTTTAGACTTTTTTATACAAATCGATAGCAACAAATAGCCCCATCGTAACGGTTAGGTTAATATAAAAAAAATATAACCCTTGAACGAAGATTAAATTTTGTTTATCACTTCTAATGCTCTAAATTGAGGAGATATTGATTAGATTTTTATAAAAAGGGTAAAGAAAATAACAATATTATTAGTAAAGAAACGACATGACTTTTTTTTATCTTTACCTAATATTTCTGGTCTCAATTATTTTTAAAATGCGTTCAATGTTTTTATGTAAATGATTTAATTAAAAAAATGCTGATGTTTTTGTTTAAATAATTAATTATGATTAAATCGCGTAAATATAAACTGAATGTGTATTTTTAATGTTGTGAGATTAAATCTGGGTCACACATTAGCCATTTTCCATTCTCCTCGCGAAAACATTTCCCACAATTCTCGGTTGATGAATCGCGAAGTTTTTAAACTCTCCGACAAGAATGCATAATACTAATGGGTCTGTGGCCACAGCAGAAGGCCAAGTCGAGATTTGAACTGCCAACTGAGAATTGAACGCAAGTTTGGGATTTAAACTTTCATCCCTCTTGACCTCCGTGCCCAGAGAGTTATCCGTTTCAGAACTTTGCAGCCGTCCTTTACTATATCATTTGAATATTTTTATATATTTCGTGAAAAAAAAGTATATATATTATATATAGAATGTATCGCGGTGCCAATATCGAGTCTGTTTAGATTACTTTTATATTGCTGAATAATGTGAAAATTTTTCGAGAGCACGTTTCCTGGCACATTATGTATTCAATTTGTCTCCCATAGAAGAGATTCTTTTTCGATATAACATGTGTGTACAGTTTTAACATTAATCTTTTATGGCGTTTCATTTCAGAATATGGGGGACTCGATATTGATTTAAAAACAAAATGCAATTAATTATTTCTATATATTACGTATATTGTTTTGCCGAAAAACTATGAATCAATACTGTATTTTTTGTCAGCTTGTAATTGTTTTCTTGGGCTTTGACAAGGCCATCCTGGCTTCGAAATAAATTGCTTTTGGTCATGTCGATCTTTTACCTATCTGATTTATGTCCAAATACTGGCCTTGGCTATTGCGACATTTGGCTCGACGTTCGATGAAAAACTCCCGATTTTTACTGATACTTTCAATACATTACTTAAAGCATATAAATTCCAGTAATCTAAGACAATAAATATTAAAGAAAAAAAATAATTATATTTATTTTATTATTAAAACTCAAGTAAATAAAGCACAAACGCCTTTTTGCGGATATAACACAAAAATACTGACATTTTTAATCGCTTCGTTAGCCTAAACTTACGATAGATTAGGTTACATATACATCATCATGGGTTTTTATATATAATCTATCCTAATACATACTCTCGACATGATTATTGGCCCTCTTTATTACTCACACTATTTCTTAAATTATCTAAACCTTTACAGATATTTTTTAAATGTATATAAATATTTTTTGAGAATAACATTTTATGCACAATCAATGATATCTTAGAGTATTAGTTGATTTAAATTAACCACTTCTGTGGTCAACTTCTTGGACAAAAGTGGGTAATTGTTCTCGAAGGATCAACTTACGACACGTGTCACTCAACGCGCGCGATGCGTTCTCTAGACTGGTGGGGAAATGATCCGAGCTGGATTCGGGCAAATCACTATAAAAAGTTTCGTGTACGATATGCCCGAATCCTATACCCGAATTGTATTCGGGCAAATCACACAAGGGGTTAAATTAAATAATTTTGTTTTTTAAGTGTTTTGTACATCTTCGGATGTAAGTTATTTATTTGTTATTGTTTTTCTCCATTAATTTGTCGATTTTCAGCGAACTGAAATAATTCTGGAGCTCTTTAGTGATACGATTTCAAATGTATCGGAGTGACGACAGGTTCTTTCATTCCAACCATCGTTTACCTTATATTTTTCTATCCATAATGATCTGCAGAAGGCGTTTTTTATGTCTATTGAATAAGATATATATGTTGACTATATAAAGATATTAAACATCAAAGATAAAAGGACTATACTGGACTTTTACATTAAAACACACAATTTTTGTGTGATTTTATTTTTACGCTTTATGAAAAAAAAAGTTTTAAATAATTTACCATAAGGTTGCAAAAACTAATTTCGAATCACTTCAGTGCAAAAAAAACACGTTTGGATGTCTTTATTATTTTATTTATTGTGTTTGAAATACAGTTTTACTTTTGCGGTTCCTAATCACGGTACTTTTTTTATAAACGTTTTGCTGTTCATAATAAAAAGATCTCAAATTAAAAAAATAAAATGTTAATATAACATAAGAATTCTATTAAACATCATCGATAGAGTAGAAGGGCTTAAAATTAGGATTGCATATTTTACTACAATGCATAACAAAAAGATTCCAATGCGCCAATCACTCATATAATGATTCGATAAAGATTCTAAAGACGCAATGGGAATGAGTCTCTCACACTAATATTGTCTCCAGTGTCAAAACACGACACTGGTTAATTTTAATATTATTTCCGTTGGATTAAAATTTATATTATTATTTTTAACGAAGAATAAATGGCATTAAATTAAATAATACCAACGCGCTAATCTACCTAAATAAATATTTTTACAAAACATGGTGAGGTAATAGGTATATTCTACTTATATACTCCCTGACCAGTATTAAAAAGAATTCCCTGAATTCATAGTTTTCGTTGGTTACATCGATACATTATCGAAATAATATGGATGTTACTTACAAGCCATGACCTAGTCTGTAGTATTATCAAGACTTCTTGCAATTAATCGCATGTAAGTGACGAAGCTAACTCATTTATGCTAGAGCTAATTGAAAACCTTACCATTCACGTGTCAGAGTATATTGTATCTAGAGACGTGGTTTATCTCACGCTGAGTATTTACTATGTGAAGGATGTTCTAGCTTAAGCTCAGGCATAATATTAATGAAGATAGTAGAGTGTTGCTATTCATCTCTGTTTTATTTGTGAGTACACACATAGATAGAACATAGCTGTCAATGATTTATTTTATGGTTAGACTCTGATTATTCCTCAGCTCTTCTAACAATTCGTTCATGATTAGGGTCAAAATATCGCGGCGACCCAATCTTGATCTTTGAATGGGAGATATATTAAATCTGGACCGGTCCACGTATTAAATGCGAACATCACACGTGTCCCCGATACGGCGAGAAAAACCATCTTATTTGTTACGTGTTATTCGCAAATCAAACAATGCGTACGCAAAAGCACGTACTTCAAAACGTGCTTTTTCACAAATTTGAACGTAATCTGCGTCACGTGAGGGAGCGCACAGTTTTGAAGGGAGGGGATTAAGCCGTCGTTCGTCTGGGGTCACGTCGGGTTCCGTCCTCCGATGAATTAATCCCGAACGCCATCCGGGATCGTCCACGGTGCAGGAGCTCGCTGTTTGTCCTGCCACGGGCCGCGAAACTCCGCTCGAACTGTTTGCCGTCAACACGTTCGATTAGTCCTATTCTAGGATCGCAGCCTTTGCCATAAATCACAAATCAGTGTTTGTCTGCAGCAAACGTTTGTGGTACGTGAGATAAGCCGGCCATGAGCCAGAGACGACATGCAGTGAGCCAGTGTGCTCCGCAGATAATTAGAACGGGGTAGAGCCTCCCCCTGTTTGTTCTGCGGTACCATTTGCTGCTGTGAGCGTTATCAATTTATACGTCTTCGGCTAATCCGATTGTATTGCTGCGATAAAAATGCCGCCAGCACACTAGAGAGCTATCAGGAGTTGGCAACCATCATTTAATATAAAATACTGCTATATTATTGATCACATATAGATTTTATTGTAAGATCTATACAAAACAATTGAGTTGATTTATGATAAATAATAAAATATATTATATTCGACATCCTAATAAACCTGTGTTTAAAATGTCACAAAATCAAAAGATGCAAGGGGAATGAGTCTCTCACACCAATATTCTCTCCAGTGTCAAACTACGACACTGCTAAATTTTAATATTATTTAACGCAGGATAGATGCCATTAAATTAATTAATTCTAATCTACCAAACAACCCAATATTATTTTAATAAAACATGCGGAGGTAATGGGTCTCTTTCTCTTACCTACCCCTGGCCAGTGCTAGAGAGAATTCCCTGAATTCATAGTTTTCGTCGGACACCTATCTGACTACTACTACTTTTTCATACACACATTTGTATAAAAACAGTGACCGCTCATAATTAAAATATTTTGGGGGCTGCAGTAGATTAAATAATAATAAAAGTATATTTCAAAAGTGACTTAGTTTGGACGGTGGGGAACCGAGTTCTTCCGCTAAATGTGAGGGCAGGTGCTCTCGGAAACTCTCCGGTAACCAGAGTTATTACTCTGCTTAACCACTTGGTCGACTATGTAGATATATAGATATATAGATATATTTGATGATTTGAGATTTTATAATTTCATCAGTGGCGTTGATATTGGGTGTGCTGAATGTGGAAAAAAATGCAGATTTTTTTTAATGAGCTTGATTATTATTTATACAATAATTGTATTCTTCGTTATTGCGACATACATTTTTTAAGTAATATCAATGGAGAAAAAAATACTCATAAAACTAAAACAGAGGGCACACTTTACGATAGTTCCATTGCAAAATTTAAGTCGCAAAAACGAAGAATAGAATTAATGTATAATTAATAATAAAAATCATTAAAAAAACTGTATTGTAACGTCAGAGGAAAGGTGGAAAATCGGTTTGCTTGGTCTATGACATATGTAGAGCAATTCGGCAGTGAGCTAGTGCGATGAGATCATGGGTGACGACTTATTCGGTTTATGCAGACATTAACCCGAATATGGTTCTAGAAGGATCCCGGCACTCAAAGTATTTGCTATACTACGCATCAAAATGAGGTACTTGTTCATACAACAGGAGCAAGGTCCCATAGTTTGAGATCTATCAGGTACAGTGACCTAAACAACATGTGTCATAGATCAAGACAAAGGAAAGCATTGGCTCCCTGACGAAGCCTGTAGATTATATATAGATGCCCTAGAGTTTTGAGGTCAGTTTGAAACGGTCAACCATGTAAGAAGGCGATAGCCTTCACGGAAAGAATTCATTTATTGTGCATTCCTCCTCTTCGATGTGATTATCGTTTGATAAGTAATACTGTAATCCTCGGGTCGGCTAGGCTGATTCGTTCGCTGTAATTTTACCGATAAATAAAGATACTGTCTCTATGAATTTGTGTCTCGTTGCGTCCTCCCACGTTGGGGCTCTCACGTTACAGTATTATTTTTATATATTTTTTCCACATTCAGCACACCCAACATCTACATCACCGTACGCCCCTGAGTTTCATATAACATTTTAAATTATGTTTTTATGCGTGATTGGCGACCTGGGTTATTTTGTAATGCTACTCACGCGTTGTTTTTATGATAAATAAATAAATATTAACATATATTTTTCTTCAATTTGTTTGGGGGTGCTGCACCTCCATATACAAGCTTTGCAGTGTATATGCATGAGCCGCCCCTGCCTATACCTATGCCAGAAATTGACATACGGAAAAAAATCTTAACATTTATTTCTGCACAGATGAACTCTTGATATCGTGTACCTTAAAATTTATATTTTAATAAATCCAAACTAGTACAGTAGATTTTTAACGAAAGAAATAAATAAGCCATGAGAACTATAGAGTAATTTAACCATAGTGTCGTTTTCTTATGTTTTATTCAATAATAAACTATTAGCAACAATTTTAATAACTTTAAAACTCATATTTTATGCTTTATTGATTAAATGGAGTGTTTTTTATACTTAAATTCGTATAAAAATATGATTTTGTTTCTCGCTCGAAAAATCGTAAGTGAAAAGTACTCTTGTTGTATCTCGAAAAACTTAACTTTACAGAAAAAAAGGTTAAAAAAAAACATTTAAAGTGTTAATAATTGTTAAACTTATAGAAGTAGAACCGTAGTTTAGTTTTCATTGATCATTTAGTGGAAAAAAATCGTGAAAATGTACATGTGGTATCGTATTTTTTTGAGATGTAACAAGATTGCTTCCAAACAATATTAATTTTCTTCTTCGTTAATTTTCAGTACCGTTAAAAGTAAATGTTTTTTCAGTTAAATGATAACATCTTATCTCTCTGAATCATTTACGTCTTCTGGCTTTAGAAAAACTCTGTATTTTAGCTTGTTTTATATTTCTTAATACTCTCTGTAAATTTCCTAGTTTGGAAACAGGCAATTTTGTAGCTGCCTTTAAAATTATTGGGTTTCTTAGTGTATGGATCTGCATTCAAACAAAAGTTATTCAAAATTTTTAGCGTATTAAAGCAAACCTGTGTTATTGAATACTTTTAGATGTTTCTGGAAATAAAAATAAATCTATTCTTTGTCATTATTCGATAATATTCATCCATTTAAGTAATGAATTTATTATTTAATTCAGCAATCTATTAAAAATTATCGTGAAATTAATATTTATATTACTAAAGATGATACAAGTTTTAAATATATAAAGTTTTACGCGACCCGAGCCGCATACCAAGACGGCTCGGGTCCCCACGGTATGGACACAGAAAGGGAGCCCTCACGTCACGTGTGAGACTCAGGTTCCTTTTGGCCTCCTTCTGTCACGAGTCTAAGGTAGGTCATGCCCTCGTGAAGTAAGGAGCCCTCGTATTATGGAATGGCATATGCATAGAGATGCATGATTCTCCGTTTTGCGGCTCGATGCGATGCTCGGTAGATAAAAGAGGCTGATAAATTAAATTATAATTGCTGGAATGGAGTGCAGGTTACTTTCCATGTCTCGATCTCAGTTTACTCGAATAGGTTTAGCGTTTTGCCTATAGGCCTACGTCTTGGAACAGACAGACACGCAGGCTAAGTTAATATAGATATTCTTAAGTCGGTTTCCGTAAAGTTTATTAAAATCTCAGGTCACATTTAAATATACATGGAGGGCAAGATATGTTTTTATCAGGCTTTAAAATCCATCTATTTCAGCCCGCATTGTGGCTGGAGTGGGTCATAGTTCAAATTGATGGAAACGATATCAAGTGGCCGAGAGCTTACCTTTGTTTTGCTTATTAACAACATCAATTAGAAACATGCTCGATGATAAGAGCACAATGAATTTTTTAAATTAATTATGTTTTAATCCAATTGTATTCCATATTATTTTTCTATTTAATTTCGTCTTTTTTACATATCAATACTCTTTATAAAATCCGTTTAAAATTATGTATAAATTGGACTTTTTAACTTCAAATTCGTAATTAAGAAATAAACGCTAAATAGATGCTAAAATTTGTCATTTTAAATGCTATTTTTTTAAAAAAATAGATGCTAAAATACATGTCTCTACATATGCATATAGTTTTTGTTATTTTATTATACTACATAAAAATAAAGTTGATATGAATATTGCTTCATCAAAATAGAGTATAAAAGTTTAAATCAATTTATTGAGATAATTATAATCTACCTTCTACGTTATTGTATTTTCTTTTCTAATAACAGATTTATTTAATGGCCGTAAAAGATTAATGAGACGAATCCTAACTCTCTTAATCGAATTTTATCATAATACTAGTTAAATTTAATATTTTATTTTTATATATTATTTTTATAAAACCTTAAATCGGTTCTGGATTTATTGCGCAATAAATCCCAGTCCAAAATTGTCCATTTTTGCAATATGGCGCGCGAACGTGTTCAGCCCAATTGTATAATAAAATATTGACATAATGTGTAGATTTTACGGTTAACGGGTCAATCGTTTAGTTTTATGGAGTACGACGGCGAAATTCGATGCAAAATATTATTAAATCATATTTTTTTTTAGCCGCAAACGGATTATTCGGTTGTGCGAGGTTTGGTCTGTTGAATCGGAGAGGAAAAATTGCACAAAGGGATATCAAAGCGGTGGAAAATTTAAAGAAACAAAAATATGCACAGAATATGAAGGATGTATTATGAAACCGAGTGCATATAATACAAGTATATTTTCTTTCCACTCAAATAACTTCCACTATAAAAGTGCAATTCTGCGGAAAACTCCCGATGCGGCTGCAAAAAATCTCTGTGAATAAATTTCGTTACGAATGAAGGTTTTTTTTTATTAACCGATTGAAATTTTGCACATTTTTCTATTGCGATTTTGTCTGTTTAAGCTGTGAATTGAGTTAATTTAATGATTTAATGAATCATTAATTTAATTCGGTTACCAATCTATGCTTTGCGGATTGATGATATATTATGTCATGTGTGCCAAATATATTAACCGATAATATCTATAAATTTTATGTATGACACGATTTCATTTGTGCCATATATATTTTACTTAAAATATAATTTATCTACTTTAGAAATGCTTGTAAGTATTTCTGAGATCAATAAAAATAACACAACTTTCAATGGAATCATAAAAATATTATTTTGTTAATTCTTTTATATGTAGTAATTTTTCTGAGAGTATATTTCGTCTCAAATATAGTATTTTGCAATAATAAACAATTTAAATGGTTACAATGGGCTGTAAAACACTTGCGGGATTTTTTATTAAAATTAATGAAAATAAAGCAGAAATGCTTTTTGTAAGAGATAAAAAGTAGCTTTATTAATAAATACATTCTTACTTCTGAAATAAAAAATAAATTAGGCATTAAGACATTTATATAGTTTTAATTATAATACAGTCTCATTTTGGGATTGCGACATATTTTATTTTTAATTATTTGTTATTGCAACGATTTTTTGTAATAATGATTTGTTGTAGTTTAAACATAACTTTTAAAGCATTTTTTAGAATAATAACTGAGTAAATGGTTAATTTAGAGCATTTTATCATAACTATCTTAACTAATTGTATTTTTAAAAAAATAATCAAATTAAATAACAAAAAAAACTGTAGTTAGTACAGAAGATGAATTTTACAGTTTGCCTCATATATTTAAGATTTTTTGCTTCAGATGTTAAATTAACCCATTTTCTGGAGTCTTCTATTGCCTATTTTTTTTTAAATAGTGTACTCTCTCAACTCTTCTGAAATTTTGCTTCAAATAAATAGCAATTTTGTATCCATATCCTGACGAAGATTTGTATTATGCTTTCATGCTTTCTTTTAAAAAAAATATAAACCATTTTTTTGGATTTTATATATATATAATATATACACAAAGCGATGCAGATAAAATAATAAATCTTAATCTATGCAAAATTGTACTAATATACATTTATATTTATTTATTTATTTGACTACGATGGATGAATGGCATAACAGAAAGATTCCAATTCACCTACATAAAGATTTGATGAAGCTTTAAAAGATGCAGAGGGAATGAGTATCCCATACTAATAATCCTCTTCCCCTCAGTGTCAAACCATGACACTGGTATATTTTTTGAATATTATTTCAGTTAGACTGAAATTTATATTATTTGTTCAACTATATATAATTATTTATCCAACGTTGGAGATCCAACGATGGTATTAATCAAATATCACATCAAACAAATCGAAAATTTAAGAATAAGTAGAGAATTTTTACACCCAACTATACCCCACAACAAGAGCCACATCCGACTAGACCACGAGGGAGATACATAACAAAAGAGCCACTCTACCTGGTAGCATACAAAAGCAGTTTCAGAAAAAAGCTTTTTTGAAACAATAAAAAATAGAAAAACCCTGGGAGCAGATGGAATAACTACAGAGGTCTTGAAGGCTGGAGGAAAGAAAGGTGAATAACTACGGAGGAAATTCCCTATTAAAAGAATTTCAAAAAACCACTCAGTCTAATAATCGAAATGAGAATAACTCCAGAAGTATTGAGCAGATGTCTCTTTAATCTTTTCTTCAACGAAGGTGACATATCACCTTTAAAAAACTACAACCTTTATTGATTATGATGGATAGATGGAATGACATCAACAATATAAAGATTGGATAAAGATTCTAAAGATGCAAGAGGAATGAGTATCTCACACTAATATTCCCTCAGTGTCAAACCACGACACTGATTAATTTTAATATTATTTCAGTTGGATTGAAATTAGTAAAATTTGTTTTTATAATTAGTTAATCAACGAAGGATAGATGACATTAAACTAATTCATTATATACTATTTTTATAAAACATGCGGAGGTAATGGGTCTCTCCATTTATATATAGTTATAAAGAATTCCTTAGGGAATTCGTCTTACAAAAACTATAGATTTCGATTCATAGTTTCGTCGGACACCTAAGCGACTACTAACTTAGCTCAGTCGTGTGTAACCTACATTATCGAAATAATATGCATGTTATCTACAAACTATGACATTGTTGAAAAGCTAAGAAATGGAAAATCTGTCTATTATTATTTTTAAATAAATATTATGATTAATTTTTATATTGAAATTTATACAGTCTCAATACACTGTAATGTATACAATAACTTTATTCACAAGCTATTTTACGTATTATTATCGTCGGAATTGTTTCTACATCCATAGTGTATACCTTATTTATTCAGTTGGTACTTACAGTGATGCCATGTAGAGGACGAGAATTATGTTATATGGTAATTTATCCAAGATGTCGTATTTCGAGAACGCCGACTTTAAAATATCAAATTTTTATTCCCGTTGTTATTTGTCATAAATACAAATTCTGATAAAAAAAATCCTTTATAAATGAAACTCAAAATCTCATTGTAAGTTATAGTGTTTTACATTTGAAATCGAGATTCTTGAATGCTTATTGCTCCATATAACAGAATTCTATATTTTTTAGTAGAAAAAGTCAGGTCTGAAAGGGTAAAATTAATTAATTATTACGAAAAATAATATTAAAAAGTATATAAAATACTAATGATCTGTTGAGTAGCCGTCGATTTGCTTAAAAATATTTTTTTGTGTTGTCTGCTTAGTTTTCATTATGATATACTTTTGAATAAAGCGAATTTGAACTAATGATGTGAATTCAAGCCCGAGTTCGAACATCCTGTACACGTCCCCGAGGGACTGACAGCTCCAGATGGTAGGGGGTGGTAGCGGGAGGGAATAGAGTAGTTTAGCAGATGTGTTACGGCAATTTGGCCGCGGTGCTTCTTATCTCTAATGCTGTTCTGATGATGATGCGCAGGAAGTTCCGGCAACCCAGACGCCAAGCGGCTCTACGACGACCTGCTCAGCAACTACAACAAGCTGGTGCGTCCGGTCGTCAACGTGACTGACGCGCTCACAGTCAAGATTAAGCTGAAGCTATCGCAGCTCATCGACGTGGTAAGTATCCCTTGTGCGATCTCTCCATTAATATGTATTTATGTATGACTTGCACCATCCCACGCCGATCCTTCGGCCTGTTAATTAACTCCGGCCGAAGTTTGCCCGGTATCGCGAATCTCATCAATCTGTCATTGATCCGGTTTTGTTTACCGCGGCTCTCGCCGCTGCGAATCGTATTCGATAATTTGATTTTCATTGATATATTTTTCAGGATTTGATGGATACGGGTTTCGCTTTCGATGTCACATGAAAATATATATCGTCTAAACAATTCTCGGCGGATATATTTTTTCATTTGTTACTTTGGGAAAATTAGATTGGAGCCGTTTTCCGGGATTTCATTTAAATTATATCCGGGTCGAGTTTCTATTAAATTATCCCTCTCCGCGAGAGAAATAAACTTTTCCATAAATTTATTTAACTTTTTCAAGTCGTATTATAATCATTTATATTAAGCTCGCACTATATAATGAACTACATTGGATTTTTTACTACGTGTACATTTTTTACATACTTAATTCATATTAATTCTACTCAAGATTTTGCCCGAATATAGAGTTATTAAACTTTTTAGTCTTTGTTTTTTATTGGAAAACTCTCTATAAAGTTTTACAGTAGTATCTGACTAAAAATATAGAATGCTGAAAAACCGGAGGTTTGTCTATCGCAAAAGTTATATAACATCGAGCTTATTCAATGCTTGGATAAGTATGGAATATTGAATTTCTATGAATAGAAGTACATATTTAAGTTTTTAATATTGCCAATACAGTAGATACAGAAAAATAGATCAATAGTTCAAAACTCCAATTAAATTAAATTTCAATTAGCATTTAGCTAACAAAATACCAATTGACATCCTTATAATAATTATTAACTAAATTGGGAAATAAAACTAAATAATTTACTAGAATTATTTGTAATTTAATTTTCTATGATACAAGCTAGTCGCACATTTTCTTGTTGTTGTACACTTGCCTCTGAAATATCTTGACCTTGATAGCCACATTCTAATCATATTTTATTGCTGATCGTCGAAAAGGTTTTGTGTTATGGTGTACTCTACAATTTTTATTTCTATAATGGAAAATAAACGGAAAATGTAGAAAGAATTTTATTAACGCACTTAAATATTATTTAAGAGTTCAATTCTTCTGATAAATTAATGATTCTACCATACTATCTAATAAATGTTTAAAAAAGATCATCAAATAAGCTTTATTAACAATCTATCACGTTTTATGAAATCATATAAAATAAAAATGTTAATTACTTAAATAACTACAGTGAAATCCCGTTGTACCTGAAATTCACGTTTTCCGCTATTTGCGTACATTTCCTTATCTCGATTAAGCTGAGACACGGTCAGGAATCCAGGTACAAATAATGCTAAGTTCGTCTGGGAGACGGGACAGAGCTTTAAAAAAAAAATTAAAATAACTTTGAAAAAATAAACTAACCGCTTCTGTGGTCATCCTCTTGGAAAAAAGTGGGTAATTGTTCTCGAAAGATCAAATTACGAAACGTGTCACTCAACGCGCGCGATGCGTTCTCTAGACTGGTGGGGGAATGACCCGAGCTGGATTCGGGCAAATCACTATAAAAAGTTTCGTTTACGATGTGCCCGAATCCAGTTCGGGCAAATCACTGTGTCAGCAAAATACCTACCCGAATTGTATTCGGGCAAATCACACAAGGGGTTAAAACGAAGTTAGTGAATAAAAAAAATCAACATTTTAGGTACAGTACATATTATTTTTATTTAACTGTCAAAGAGATAAACAACGAAGGGTTAAAGCATTTTTATCCCAAAAAACTGATACAGATATTTATTTATTTGTCGTATGAATACAGAATACATGGTTTTATTTATAATCAACAGTCATATAATAATAAACAATAATAATAATAATAACAATAATCAATAATAATAATAATAATAATAGCCGTGGCAGAAAATAATAGTAATAGTAATAGTAATTGTGAATAGTAGTGGGAGGTGATGGGAGGTGTAGGATATCGAAGGTGTAATGAATTAGATTTGGTCAAGTTAGATGATGATCATGTTCACGTGGGAGAGCCTATGGCTGGACAGCCGATATAGTGCATTCGGGCTAAGGGTATTTAACTGACTGAGCCACCGGGAAAGAGTGAAATTGACCTCCTCTACTATGTGCTTGGTGGACTGGATCGCTCCGCTTTTGCCTCCATGTGGGACTCTCTGCGTACCCCATTTTGTAGAGGGTTTCCGCTTGTCCTGCAATGACCTGTTGGGCACGGTTTTAGAAGTCTACATTTGCGGGAGTTCGAAACCGCTCAGCTCCACCAGTAGGGTCAGGGAATGCGTTCATGCTCCATCAATTCTTCCATCCATCGAGGATTTAGAATTGAGTCATCTTCTCCGCAGTCTGTCCACAGCGGTTTTCTTGATTTATACAATGATGGAAAGGAATTTGGTGCTTCGTTTGGTAGGTGTGGCATTTGGGTTATGCGATTCCAGAGGCGGTGAGAGCAGTGACTCCTTCTGATTTCTGGCGGCTCAATGTGAGAGATTACGGGTAGCCATGGAACTGAGTGTCAGGCGCATTAGGCTGTTATCTTGCGCATAGCCATGGTTTAGCTCCGTGTCAACTCCTTTTCGGTGTGTGCTCTGTCATACATACTGGAAGCGCAGTATTCAGCTACGCTATAGGCAGAGAGAGCGGATGTGCGTAGGACCTCGGCGTTACAACCCCACGATGTCGGTGGTTTCACGACAATGTTTACCTCCCTGTTCTTGAGTTTGGCCCTTACCAAAATCAGGAGTTGTTGAAATGACAGGGTTCTGTCTAGTTTCACCCTATCTTGGGGCTATGTCGGTTGGGATGTCTGTAGTATTAGCCTACGCGTTTGCCAAGAGGAAGACTGTAGAGACTGTTTTGTCCTGGTTTGGTCTACAGTCTGTTGAAGTCTTTGTTTAGCACTTCTTCAATCTTCTGGAAGTTTCCGGCTTGTGTCACTAATACAATGTCGTCGGCGTGTATGAATTTGCGGGATGCGGATTCCAGTATGTCCGAGGTGTAAATATTAAAGGGTGTCTGTACTAGGACTGAGCCTTGTGGTAGTCCATTTTGGAGAACTCTTTTTCTGCTGCGCTCACCATCAATTATGACGTAGAAGACCCTTTCAGATAGCATAGTTTCTAATAGTTTGATCGTTTGCTTGCATTTTAGGATCTTTGCAGCCTTTAATAGGAGTCCTTGTTTCCATACCGTATCGTAGGCCGACGTTAGGTCCAAGAAGACAGATATTGAAAATCATCAAAAAATCAATCTTGACAATATATGCTACAATAAAATTCATGAAAACGTGTTCGCCTATGAAATTTTTAATAAAGAAAAACCTCTTGGTTGCCACGAGCCGATTTAATCGTCTTTTGCTGTATACCTAGTATTACTCAAAATCAAGGCTCAGCTTTGTAAAATAATAAAGCTTAGCAATGGAGTCTAGTGTTGTCAGTTTTGTAGATTTTACGGAGCTATGAAGATTTAGGCTGCTATTCAGGCCAAATCAGGCCAACGTGTGTGCTACAGGAGGTGCTTGTAACATCAGATCAGACCGTAAATTGAATACGAATTGCCCCTAGCCTCGTCTAATTATTATGGTTACAATTCGTGTCCGTATTTAAAGAGCCAAGATAACCTGAAGGACGACCGGAGGGTTGAGACGGTTGAGTGTATTGCTTCAGGGGTAAAAAATTGTAGTAATCCTACAATAACTATTTTTTTTGGCGGTCCATTTAAAAATGTTAAAGCGGGGTTTTGCTGTATATTTTATATTATCTTCTTAACCTGTCTTAAAAATAAATCTGTTTAAACTCTTATCACTGTGGCTTTGCATCATAAGTTTGTATGAACTTTGTTAGTTAGTACGTTGAAACTACTGCATTATCTCCTCATAAAAGTCATACAAAATGCACGGCTACATAGTGCATTGTGCCAGTTTCCAGTAAATAAATTTAAAGACAAGCAATCATTTAAAGTCACTAAGTGAGTTTACGAGTTGCCAGACCCTATTTATATAATCCTGTAACAAAATGCTACGGCAGAGCTAGAACGAAGCATTGACCACAGGTAATCTCGTTAAGTTACATAATTCAATCGGCGATCGTGCACCTAACAAGTCCATCCATCCATTAATTTGGCCGAAGCACTCGTCGATCCAATAAAAAAAGAAAGAAAGGCCTTCGAGCCGATAAATTTTCAATTTGTGCCGGCCATAATAGTATGGTGATTTTGATGGCCACTAAATCAGTCAGAAACGCGTCGATACGGATGTATGAATATTTGATCGGTCGCAATAACCGCTGTTCCTGTTTCCGCTATCAAACATGTAGTGTTTGAATCCAAAATCTCCCCACTTAACCGTTGAACGGTCTAAGCAGCTGAATTACCAGCCATTACATCGCGCTGAATAATAGATGGCCGATGTATGAATAAGTTACTCGTTACGGGCGCGATAAAAAATCGTATCGTTCTAACAATTTATGATAATTTGACGATTTCGTAAATAATAAATCATTTTGAATATAAGTTTGAATACCTTTGATGTTTTATATATGGAAGTAATATTTTATACTATTTCATGCAGATATGCACCTATAAATATTCAAATCTCAATACTGTTAGCAGTGGCAGATGGTGACTTTTTGAGGCCTGATGAAAAAAAATATCTAAAGAATCACCAGACCCTCTTCATGTTTAATATTTTTCTTTGTTTTTAAAGAAAGCAACTAAATCTCACAAAAACGTAAAACATGATTAAAATAACGAGACTTCGGTGCCCCCTCGGGATCCTCGACGATCGGGAGCCTGATGCTTCAGCATCAAAGCATCCGAATAAATCCGCCACTGACTGTTGGAATTCGCAAATACTACCATGGAAAGAATCTAAATGTGATAATATGATCTAATTAACGTTGTATTATAATTGAAAAACATTGTTTTCTTAGCTTTATTTTTTTGTTCCTTGCCTAAGTTGGCAATTTTACGATTTCCGTGAAGAATTAAGTTTTCGCCTAACTGTTTTCAAGACTTTTTTTAGAGATCAATTCATTTTCAAGTCGACCTCCAAACAAAATTCGTATAATGAAGAGAATATGTATTAAAAACTCAAATATTGTGATGCTCTTCCATATACACTGCGGAACTGCAGCACCCCCAAACAAATCGTGTGCGCTGCCGGCGTTGTGTATTGCATGGATGGGGGCCGGTAGTGCGGGGGGGATTTGTGTCAACGCTAAGCGCCGTGTCGCGCTGCATATCGGTGCAGTCATACTGACCCACAGCTTCTTTGAGCCACGTATCGTCTGTTTTTTATTTTATTATTGTTAATATTATTTAATATTTTTACCTCACCCTATTATTTATATTATAAATAAAATATGAATTATTGTTTTTGTAATATTTAATATTCCCCAGCACCCCTGATATATAGATATATTTTTTCTGATGAAAATTAACGTCGTAATTGAGATAATAATGTGTAAATTATCTTACTTAATTATCGTTTCTTTTTTTTATAATCACACAACTACGAAATATGTGCCTGTGTTTCGGCGCATACACCTTTATATAGATCAGATGTCGGAGAGCGCTCTCCGCGGCAGCTTGACTGTATTATTTTTAGCATTAACTTGAGATTTAATCGGATGCTATATTTTAAATTACATGTTTTATTATTTATATGGATTTAGGGCTAAGCACTATGAGATTAGAAGGGTAGAAGTGCATTCAAAGAGTGTAAGGAGATAATGATTGCGGTATAATTTGAATTATTTTTTTTTCTAATTTTAACAGGGGACAAATTGTCTTGATCGGATTTTTGGAGTCGAGAATTATTATATTTTTATGAGTTGTCAGTGTAGTATTGGGATAGGTTACAAATATTTTGAACTAACAAATTTAATTGTATCCTTAGTTCCAAGGGCGTAAAGCCAGGTTTCCTCTCCTTCATCGGACATTTAATCGGATGTTATATTCGAAATTTGTATTATTTTATGATTTATATGGATTTGGGGATAAAATATGGTAAGATTAACCCCTTGTGTGATTTGCCCGAATACAATTCGGGTAGGTATTTTGCTGACATAGTGATTTGCCCGAACTGGATTCGGGCACATCGTACACGAAACTTTTTATAGTGATTTGCCCGAATCCAGCACGGGTCATTCCCCCACCAGTCTAGAAAACGCATCGCGCGCGTTGAGTGACACGTGTCGTAATTTGATCTTTCGAGAACAATTACTCACTTTTTTCCAAGAGGTTGACCACATAAGTGGTTAATAGGATGGGAGTGGATTTAAAAGATCCGATAGAAGGTTATTGTGGGGTCTGTTTTGGATGTAATTTTTTTTGTTCATAATTTTACATATATATACTTAACTGAGAATGAATTTCAGAGTTAAGGATTATGCTATTTTTGTGAGTAGTCAGGATGGTATTAAAATAGATAAGAAATTAAAGGATTCACATTTTTTTATTTTAAAGGTTTAACTCCAGAGTGCGAAGGCACATAATATTAGAATGACTCAAATGTAATGTCGTATTTTTTTAATGAAACTCAAACTCATATTTCTAATTATTTATTAAACCTAAATTATACAAAATAATTACCATTATTTTCTATGACTCTTTGCCATCTACTAGGTAAATCGAAAATGCCTTTCTCATAAAACTCTTCGGGTAATAGAAACGAAAAAGTCTGAAAGGGCTGATTTTATCTTCTGGTTTAAAAAAAAAATCTCGTAAATAATGCTCCAATGAGCATTGTTGACTAACTATCCGTAATGAATCCATTTTCTTTTAAAATGAGTATTATTATCATTTTAGGGGTAGATATATGTTTTTCGGCCCATAGAATGAACAAGTTAGGTCTCGGAGAGCGCTCTCACCGGCAACATGTTTTATTATTTTTTTTTGGTTTAGCTAATATCTAAAAATTTTCTAATACGTATTCAATTTATCGTTTATGTTTGTTCGGCGTAAAATGCGTAAAGGATAACGGAAAATTGGCGAGATTTTTCAGGGGCTTCGTTACAAGATTAAACCCGTTCTATATGCAAATGATCCGCGATGGATCTAGCCGAGGCAAGGGCGTATGCGTGGAGGGGGAAGAGGCGGAGGCCCTATTTTTTTTCTGTATCAACATTGTTGTTTGTTTACTCCTCCATCCAGGCCCGACTGCTTGACATCAAAGACACGTGGGTCCGTACCGCTGATACGTGTCGACACGTTGTTCAACACACGACTCGTACAAATCACTTTGTACATTTACGAGCGTCGGAATAAAAAAAAAGGTTTCGCGCTCGGGAGCGGCGTCGGTTAATGCGACGCTTAATTTATCATGAAATTTCGACTCGCAACTCGGCCTCGTATATTATTTCTTAAAGTCGGGTGGATGCCGTTGGGGGGAGGGGGGGGGGGTGAATAAAAAAACACTTATGGCCGGACCGCGTTGTCCCCGCGGTGTTTTCTTTTTCCCATTTTATTTTCTCCACGTCCAGCTTATTATCGGGCTTTTACGATTTTAGAATGGTCATTTTTTTCATTCGTGGCCAATTATCGAAGAGTGGTTCTCGTGCGACTGTTTTTATTCTTCAGCTGAAAGTAATATAAAATTGCACCGTGATAAATTGACGCTCTGGGCTAACTTTAAAAGACGTAATGGATTTATACGAAACACATATAATAAATCACACCGTAAAGTAGGGTCGGTTTAAGAATTATTTTACAGAATTAAATATTTGTTTTCAATAGTCAATTTAATAATTGATTTTATACTTATGGGATTAGAAATTTTATATCTATGACAACTTCATTGCTAAGAGCTCTTTCCTTTTAAGGAATTCTACCAAAGTGATCATCTGTTGACCATAAATCTACTGAGTGTAGTGGATGAGGCAATGATTATCTAACTTTTATTTAGGTGATCGATTGTACGTCTAATAAAACTTTTCTTTTGGCAAGTGTAAGGACCAGATGCCACTATTCTTAGTCCATTTTGTTTGATTATATTTTAAATAATTAAAGGATGCAAAATTGTTGAAACTTACCCTAATTTTATTTCAACAGCCTTAATTTACACATATAAAATTTACGTCCAAGTGACGTTTCTAAGCTTGGGTTGCAATTTTTACCAAATATTCTATATTCCGTTTTTATTTTACAAGCAAAATCCATTTGTTCATCTTTTATTTCAGTTTGAGTATTTGCATTTTAGTAATGTTGATTTTGTGGTCTTTGAAAGTCTTTCATCTATTACATCCATCCCTCGATTACGTGTGCAATTTAATATCCTTCCAAGTTTAAGATGATCCTCGATCTAATGGTTGAATTATCTATTCAGAATTAGGTGGTAAAAGCTGTATGGAGTATAAGTAAATACAATAGATATTAGTAAAAGTACTTTTATTAATGTTTCTGGAACAACAGTTATTAAAATTCATACCAGCTTTCTTGTTTAGTCCTCCAGCGTACAGGATTATAATCTATGCTTATACCCTTTAATGGTTTTGACTAGAGAATTAGGTTGATCAGCAATAGTTTTATAATTTGATCACCAGATGCATTACTGCCATGTCGATGCCCATTGGGGACCCCAAGTTTTTGATTTTTCTCGAATAACTCTTTTAACACTTAGGAGCCGTTCACGCCTTTTGGCGTGAGAGCCATACCCCCACTAGGCATTTTTTTTCTGATAACGATGCACAATGTACTATTTGACCACAGATGCATGTTAGCTTGGATTATCATTACATGAAACCATGCGGCCCCCAAGCTAGGTTTGATGTAAAACCTTGCGGCTCATAAAGTGTTAATATAAATCCTACACGTCACAAACTTTTTATATTTGTTTAAAAAAGTCTAAAGAATAAATATTATAAATAATCATTGGCCTTTATTGTCCACAATTGCGAAAAAAAATAAAAACAATAATATTCGTTGCTTTTGCCACGCGAGCTATGTTTTTTCTCGGTCGCATTTGGTACGATGTGCCAAGTGCGAGTGAAACATGCGAATGACACGTGCTGTGAGTCTTCGGCGAGACATCGCCGAGAGCGTTGTCATTTACGCGTCATATTGATATTAAAAAAAAATCATGATATTGATAGAGATTCTATCAATATATTTACTTGAAATGATTGGGGTCTCTGATAGACCCCCTTCGGAGGACTCGGTTGCTATCGAGCCGCCGTGAAAGATGGATTAATAATATCATCACTCGATCCTTTGATATCTTTTAGCCACTATCTGTTTTTTTAGATTTGGATTTATAAGTCTTGCTGAATATTTTCTTTCAGAATAATCAGTAATATTAATATATACCTATTCAGGCATATAATTTACATAAATTATCTTCAATTATCCCCTTTAGTGGTAAACGTTGCATTGCTTCTTTCGCATCGCCATACGTTTTTTTAGGATTATGAAGATATTATCTTTTACTAATAACTAACATTGAGTTTTTCTCTTTTTTTGAGTTTGATCCATAAGATAATTATATATTTTCATTGGTTTTTTATTAGTATTGGCAGTAATTATTTTTTTATATACACTCACACACTATACACTTTTATATAGATAATCAGAGCTTTTTTTAATTTAAATAAATATTTTTGGTAGTTAATATTAATCTTTTTACGGTTGCACCCTTGATGCAGTTAATGGTAGATGTTTAAGCTGAATTAAAAAATAACGAATTGGAAACAATATGGATCTTTTTACGAATCTATATTGTTAAATTATGCAATTTTATTATTTAAATATGTTTAATTAATACGATTTTATTTGAATATATGCATATTATTCTAGTTTCCTTGACATATTTGATCGAATCGATTTTCACCGTCGAGCTTTTGATATTAAACTCTCATAGAGAAAATCTGCGAACGGAATATCGCCATACGGATTGCTGCCGATAGGGGAGTGGAAAGGGGGTTTGAACGGGATCGGCATGTTCAATTAAAAGCTGCCTGGGCCGAATTCCTTCAGCTTGTAGTGGCTATAGACTCAGTCACTTATAGACAATCCAGGTAATGGAGATATCTAACCACTCTGTGGCCAAATACCTCTCCGTACATCCGAAGCAATATGAAAGCCCGAATAAAATAGTTTACGTAAAAGCGAAGAGGCCATCGCGGTTTTGCTTCCTTTGACTTCACGGGGCAAAAAAAAAATCGCCGAATTAATCCGATTAAATATTACGAACATTATTCCAAGAGAATCTACTGTAAAATAACGCAAAAAAGCTTTGTTCTCAGTGAAATATTTTATATGTATTATACGTTGACGTGAGGAGGTACTTATACTCTAATCAACGGAGGATTGATTAGATTTACGATCAGTTGATTATATTACTAGACCGTATTTCCGAAGCGAAAATGCACTTATGAAATAATATCGAGACACGGTACATGTTTCAGATATATCGTTTTCAAATTGTCCGGATGTATGAAAGCTACGTTTCTCAATCCGCTTGTCTATTTCAGCTGCAAAATTGAAATATAGATTCAAATAAATTTAATGTGCCTCTACGTGTGCGGCAATATCGCCTCGTATCCCATTGCAACTTTTATTGTTGTTTATGGCAATAGGTATTGTGTATGAGGACGGCAATAAAAAAGCTTCACCATGAGTGGAAGAGTTATGTTGTGATATTAAGAGGAAATGAAATGTCATTTACATTCACTTTTTTTTAACCCGTCAACCGTGAAAAGCAAATGGGGCACATTTTTTACAAATCAGATTTTTTTGCGATCTAAATACACATGCAGAGAGCTGAAAAATATACTGAACTAAAATGTTAATAATGGAAGAGGCTGAGTGTCATATCCGGATTACATGAAATAATAACAAATTTTCACGGATAAAATGAAAAATGGAGATATTCAACATTTTATGCATTATAACACATTTAAAACCTTTTCTAATATTTTAATGATTGATAATAATATCTTAACATGAATATAAACAAATAAATAATGAGCTATAATTTCAGTTGAATATGCTTTATTTTTTCTTTACTTTTCCATGCTTTTTTTTCTTGTCGTAAAGCGATTAAATATTATTATTATTCGTATTATCTTTTTTTTAATGTAAAAATTATTAATCCCCTTTCCTCATGTCTGAGGAACGTGACCATGTCCATGATTCCTCTTACGGAAGACCATGGACATGGTTTTTATGGGCGTAATAGTGCAGTGGTTTCCTTTGCCTCCTGCACCATTCCTTAAATGCTTTAACCGATTCGTTACGGAGGTTTGAAGCCAACGTCCATTTACAATGGAAAATGGACGTGTCAATAGTACGGTTTTACTCGCAAATGCGGACAATAAAGGTTAATGCTAAGGCAGTTACAAATAGCGTGTAGAATTATTATTAAAAGAGTTATTTGAGAAAAATTAAAAACTTGGGATCCCATATAGACCCCATCGGCACGGCTTAAACTTACTATATTTGGTTAACGTTCATGCTTTAGATAGTATTATTATTTCATGAAAAATTACACAATACTAAATAAATTCGACCCTCATGATATTATCGATAAATATTTTATTTTGATTTCAGAAAATCCCATAAAACTTTTATATGATAATAATTTAATTTTATGTGGTAGTAATTTCAATCAATTTTATTTTATGATATATTTTACCACTATTAATTATTATTTACGGTAATTTTGGCGCATGGTTTTGAATAATATAATATTTAAACTTAATTAATAAATGTTGTGACATGAATTATTGTCAATACAAAAATATATTTTTTATATTCTGTTGAGACAGACTTCATTCATTTATTGAGAGTTTGAGACAATTTTATTTATTTCATTTAAAGATTTTTTCCTTGATTTTCCGAATTAAATAATTTTGCATAGTAAGGCGAACTAGCATAAGTTTTCATTTTTTTAAATATATAATATATTATTTTAATCCAAAGATCTCCCGTCTTCAGATATTAGTATTATTCTTTACTTTTAACTATTATTTTCAGTTTTCACATTTTCTAAATAGGTTAGAGAACGATTAATTTTTATTTAAGAATTATATTACTATATCATTTATTATATATATATTCATTTGACTATGATAGATGGATGGTATAACAGAAATATTACAAAACACCGTTTAACCATATAAAGATTCGATAAAGATTTTAAAGATGCAATGGAAATGAGTCTCTCACACTAATACTCCCCCCAGTGTCAAACCAAAACACTGATTAATTTTATTATTCAGTGTTTGCTAAACATTTAGCTATCGTCCAAGACGTAATTTCAAAAATAACTACAACCGAATAAAATATCACGTCAAACAAATCAAAGATTTAAGAAGAAGTAGAGAATTTTTACACCCAACTATACCCTACAACAAGTGGAACATCCGACCAAACTACGAGGGAGATAAATAACAAAAGAGCCACTCTTACTCGCTATTATACAGAAGAAGTTCCAGAAAAAAGCTCTTTTTAAACAATAAAAAAATAGAAAAGCCCTGGGAGCAGATGGAATAACTACAGAGCTCTTGAAGGCTAGAGGAAATTTCCTATTAAAAGTATTTCAAAAACCACTCAGCCTAATAATCGATATGGGAATAACTCCAGAAGTATTGAGCAGATGTCTGTTTACTCTTTTCTTAAACAAATGTGACATATCCTCTCAAAGAACTACAAACCTATTTGACTACGATGGGTAGATGGCATAATAGAAATATTCCAAAGCCCTATTCACCAATATAAAGATTCTAAAAACACAAGAGGAATGAGTCTTTTACACTAATATTCCCCTTAGTGTCAAACCACGACACTGGTTAATTTTAATATTATATTAGTTGGATTGAAATTTATAGTATTTGTTTTATCATTATTTTTTTTAACAAGGGATAGTTGACAATAAATTAATTAATTCTATCGCGCTAAATTATTACGTACTGACTAGGGGAGTCAAAAAATCCCTGAATAAATAATATGCATTTTATCTACAAGCCATAACACTGGCACCTACAAGCTATAACAATGATAAATTTAATAATATTTTTATTCCCTATCAGAGCGAACAATAGTATCTCTCTTTCCTTTTATTTTTTTCTTAATTTTCACGTTTTTAGATTAGGTTGGAGATCGATTCATTTTCATTTGAAAATTTAATATGAGGATTAAATATGATGTTTCAATGAAAATCATTTTGAATTGATAAAAACCTGATCAAATTCCCAATCAATATTTGCACAGCTTGCACTGCTTATTCCAACACTGGTTAAACTGGATTTTAATTTCTTGTATTTATTCACAGCAGAGTCGTACGTGTTGGTTTGCCGGTTTATCTAATTACGTCAAAAACAACTGTATTCGCCGGGAAGCCCGTAACAATTAAGCGATCTTTATTGCGTTTGGTCTATTTGTTCGGGCTGTGGTGCAAACCCCGACACTAAAACCTCCTCTTTAAATTGAGTCTTTCTAGAATCCGAATGGAAACTTTCGTGGCGAACAATGAGAATGTTCACAAAGGTCGCAAATCAAATTTATACATTTTCCCGCCGCCGGATTCTGTCCCGTGCGCATCTGCTCCCGGCCGCCCCCTAACAAATGGCGTTTCATATAAATTCTACTAACAGAAATAATAATTATTGCTTTGTTCCAGTGCGGGGTAACGCTCCCGGGAATAATATATGTGCGGATCAAATTTTAGAAATAAATTTGCCAGAGCCCGGTGTTAGATTTCATGCAATAATTTACGTTAAAATTTTGGATACAATTATTTCGCGTATTGTGTTTCGCGTTTTACACAATTCGCATTCATCCCCCATCATCTCGCCACTCGAGCGTTCGCCGTCAAATTTCATATTTGAATGTTAAAATAAATCAATATGTTATTTATTCATTTGTGCCCCCGGGGGTATTTTCCGGTGCTCGAAGTTAATTGAAGTCAATCCCGACCGGTGATCTATTATACAGGAATTGATGAATTCGGGTCAACCAGGGATTTTTAACAGGAAGTGAAAAATGTTTTTCCGCATGAAAATTTCGACGAATTTTCCGTAAAATTATATACATATTTTTTTAATTGATCTTTACATAATGTATTTACTCATTGCTAAACGTTGAAACGTTAAATTAGCAGTTGATAATCGAATTAAAACTATTATTGCTGCCCCTCTGAGCTATTTAATCTCGTTAGTTAAACCATTTTATACTGCTAGTTAGATTGAAGTGAGTAATTCATTGCTATGTCGGAATGTGTTTCTACTCCATTTATTAATCTATAATATTTACGATGAAATAAAAATATGCAAAATTAAGCAAAAATTAGATAAATAGAGCTATGTAATAAGATTTTTTTGGTTGGTTGGTTGGTTGATTTAGCTCCAGACACAGTGAAATAAACATTATTGTATGTTTTTTTATTTGTTGTGCTGTTCGTCAGCTTTAATTATAATGACATAAATTACATTATAATATTAAGGGTATAATGTCAAAGCCCAAAACCATCGAAGGACGTAATCATCATTGTATGCGGTTTATTTATTAGGGCTTTAACGTACCCAGAGACCCAAAAAACATAGTAGATTAATAATCTAGTGCTGATTGAAAACATATAACAGACAGCTAAGTTAGTAGTCGGATAGGTGTCCAATGAAAAACTATGAATTCAGGAAATTCAAGTAGAAGAGATCCTCTACCTCCACCTTCACATGTTTTATAAAAAAATATTTATTTAAGTAATTTGGGGCGTTGGAATTAATTAATGTAATCCCATTTATCCTTCTTCGATTAAATATTTAGAAATAATATTAATTTAAATCTAACTGAAATAATATTAAAACTAAACAGTGTCGTGGTCTGGCACTTGAGGGAATTTTAGTGCGAGAGACTTATTTCTCTTGCATCCATTAAATCTTTATTGAATCTTTATATGGGAGAATAGCGATTAGGATTTTCTGTTATGCCATCCATCTATCTTAGTCAAAATAAATAAAAAAAAATCTGGATTATATAATGCTTCTAAGAAGAAAGAAGCTCAAAGTTCGATGACCACTTGCTGACTTCTCTAATTAAATTCGATACGTGCCAAACTATAGAAGAATTATTACAAATATTCGCATCTTTAATCTATTCGTCACCATATGAACATCTGAAACCCTTTTGGAAAAGTAAACAAAATGGGGAACTGGCCGAGTATAACAAGATAAAAGATCTCAACCTTATTTGTAGCGAATTGAAACTGCAAATAAAAGATGGATATTTTATGACAAAGTGAAAAGAAAAAATGTCTTTTTGTGAAACCAGTTCTAACCTTCCAGCACTTTGTAAGGTTAATTTGTGCATTTGGTGGAATATGAGTCAAGTTATTCATTTTAGATTATTAAAACCATGCAAAACCATAACTACAGAAGTGAATTGTTGACAATTAGATACATTGAATCAGAAGCTGGAGGAAAAATATTTATCACAAAGCTAGAAAAATTGAATCAACTGAATTGGGAAGTACTTTGCATCCCTTGTAATTCACTAAGCATAGAACCTATAGATTTTACCTCTTTAGATTTTTAGAACATTCACTGAATAAAACAAATCAAATATGGTTAAAAATCATTTTGCGTATATATTTCTAAAATATCCTAAAAACATGGATTTTTTTTCCGGAAAACCTTCAGAAATTTCACAAAGATTTTTAATAAAATAAGATATATGAAAAAAATTAATAGCAAACATCGTAAACAACACGTAAATGGATAATCATTAATGTTTTAATTATATTTTTCGATATGATTTAATGTATATTAACCTTAATTATCTTTAAATATCTGCTCTTTAATATTTACACCTCGGACATACCGGAATCCGCATCCCGCAAATTCATAACGCCGACGACATTGCATTGGTGACGCAAGCCGGAGACTTCCAGAAGATTGAAGAAGTGCTAAACAAAGATTTAAATATAATGGAAAATATTTACAACATGGCACCTTAACCAAACCTGACAAAACAGTTCCACAGTCTTTCATTTGGCAAATGCGTTTGGCCAATACTACACTGAATCTTTACGATGCGGTAAAGACGTCCCAATCTCGATACAGCCCTCCCAAGATACCTTTGGGTGAAACTAGACAGAACCCTCTGTCGTTCCGCCAACACCTGCAGTCAGTAAGGGCCAAACTCAAGACCTGATGAAACATTGTCGGGAAACTCACTGGGGCATCGTGCGGTAGAAACGCCGAGGTCCTACGCACATCCCCTCTCTATGGCTTACTGAGCTCCGGTATGGAGACAGAGTACTCACCGAAAAGGGGTTGACACGGAGCTAAATAATATCATGGTCAAGATAACAGGCCTGATGCATCCGACACCAGTTTCATGGCTACCCGTAATCTCCCACATTGAGCCGTCAGAACTCGTCGCCGCTCTCACCGCTTCTGGAATCGCATAACCCAAATGCCATTAATTCCACCAATCCATGAAGACCTCTACAAATCTTCCATCATTGCGGTAGCTTAAAAACAAGAAAACCGGACAGACCGCGGAGAAGATGACTCAATTCTTAAATCTCGATGGATGGAAGAATGGAGTGAGAGGAGGACGCGAACAACGCATTCCCCGACCCTACTGCGGAGCCGAGCGGTTTGAATCTCCGCGCAAAATGTAGGTAAATCTAAACCGTGCCCGCACAGGTCACGGCAGGACAGCGGAAACCCTCTACAAATGGGGGTACGCAGAGAGTCCCACATGTGAGTGCGGATGATCCAGTCCACCAAGCACATAGTAGAGGAGTGTCAACTTCACTCTTTCCCCGGTGGCCTAGCCGCGTTAAATACCCTTAGCCCGTCGCACTACAATGGCTGGCGTCCGCGCTGCTATAGGCCTCCTGCACGTGAACATGATCATCATCTAACTTGGACTAACGCATCATTACACCCCGATATCCTGCCATCCCATCACCTCCTAATTACTATTTTCACAATTACTATTACTATTATTTTCATTATTATTATTATTATTATTATTATTATTATAGATTATTGTCATTATTATTATTATTGTTTATTATTATATGACTGGTTGATTATAAATAAAACCATGTATTCTGTATTCATACGACAAATAAATAAATCTTTAAATAGTACCGTATTCGGGTTAGTTTTTAGATATTGAATATCAATGTGAAGTCTTAATTGGATTAAATCTTTCAATTGAAATGAACTTATCCGGAAAAAGATGAGGATCAATTTAATTTATGTTAGGAAGTTCTATTTTCTCCATTTTTAAATATGATTGAATTTGTACACTCGGTTTAAAAGAATATTTTAACATTAATTTATAGGCTGTTATTGCGAACAGTATACAGATCCATTGATAAAAAAATGTTTTTATTGATGCCTGTGCAATAAATAAGATATCCCATGGAATCTTTTCGGATATCGCGAGTATGCCACGGCCCTCCGTGTCCCTATGGGCGATTGTAATTGCTCTTATGTACATATAAATTGGATTTTCCGCCATGTCCAATATTTATGAAGGAGTATAAACACTGATTGGCCGATCCGTGGAATATGTATTCCGGCATACTTTAACGGCGTCGTAAAAGCACTAACGAATTTGTCTGAATTTAGTGTCATCTCGCCATTGTCTAAATGCGTCGTAAAATATATGTCGTTTTAAGTCATGGCACATAATGCGAAATTTATTACTAAACACGCGCCTAAGTGCGGAGACAACGGCTGTACTGGCGAGAGTAGACAGGGGCCCAGGGGTAGCGTAACGACCTGCGAAGACGGCCATTTTGTTGCTGAACAACCGTCGCCGAGTGTGAATCTCGCCAGAGTGGGTGTCTCTCCTCCCGAGTGTGAATCCCGGACCCTCGACTGGGAACATTCATCCGGGAAGTTGCTCGTATTATGTTTTAAGCTTTCGCCAAGTGCCCAAAGCCCGGGAACAAAGGATGATCACAAGAGGAAGGTGAGTCGACCGCCCGCCCCCCGTCCTCTGTCTCTCATACCGACGCCGGAAGTCCTAAGGCCCACCACAATCAACCGACTTATTGTGACTTGGAGTGACGTGACGCAAATCTTAAGATATTTCAACGTGACGGAAACCACTCGACCGCGACGCTAGTTGTAGTTGGCTCCGCTGTACGGCGCAGAAGGGGGTCACGTAGCGGATACCCCTTCTGTGCTGAGTCTCTACGAAAATTAAATGTTTTGATTCAGCCTCAAAATTTAATTAACTGACGGCTCGGCGGCTTCGCTAGACAGATTGACTCAAAAATTAGGAATGTAAATTCAGAAATGCTAAATCTGTCATGAACGACGGTTATTATTATTAATATCTCTCTTTGTTATGGCTTGTAGGTACCAGTGTTATGGCTTGTAGGTAACATGCATATAATGCAAGTTAACCGCGACTAGTAGAATCTAGTAGTAGGAGGAAGAGGCCCACTACCTCAGCATGTATTATAAATTAATAAAAACATGTATTTAGGTAGTTTAGCACGTTGGAATTAATTAATTTAATGCCATCTATCCTTCGTTGAATAAATAATTATAAAACAAATAATATAAATTTGAATTGAATTCAAATAATATTAAAAATTAATCAGTGTCGTAAATTGACACTGGGGGGAATATTACTGTTAGAGACTCATTTCCTCATCCCATCTTTATGAAATTTCTAAATGGCGCTTTGGAATCTTTCTGGTATGCCAACCATTCATCGTACTCAAATAAATAAATAAATAAAATCTTCTTTTCGTTATTCATTTAATGGTCTTTACCCATTGTAGGGCCTTGCCACCACTAGAACGCACTACGCCCTCCACGTCAGTCTTAGATATTTCTAAATTTAAGCTCCAGCTATGATTAGACGTTAGCTCTGTGCTCTTCTAATATAACTGTAAAATTTATTTTAAACCTAAAAGTAAACATTTTTACAAAAACAGTTTTATTACACTCTTTGATATCTTATTATTATTATTATTTGATTACATACAAATAAATTTTTATCTATTCCCTGGATCATTACCTAAAAAAAGCTCTCCCCCTGTATATTTGTTGATGTATTCATTTATTTTATTCTTCTTGGAGTCACTCGTTTCCAAAACCATAGTATTAAGTGTTTTCCTAGAACGATTATTCGAATGTATAACAGGGAAAAGTCTGTGTTTCCCTCGTATAAAGGGGCGTGTGCGTCAGTCCATCCTATAGTGCTTCTTAGCAACCAAATATGTGAACAAACTTAAAATAGAACACTGTCATTTAACCGGTTCAGTGCCATGGATTTTTTTAACTTAAGTTGTAATGCCTTTTTAGTATGTATTTTTTTTGTATGTATGATTTTTAGTATGTAATAATATCCGTAATAGATGTCACTAAAACATGATATAGAAAATCCAACGAATTTGTAAAGGAACAAATAAATAAAATACAAAAATCCTTGTCAACCAAAGATCATTGGCCTTTATTTCGCTCGGCAATGTATTATAGATTTACGAAATATCTAAATTGATCTTACAAATATTAGAATTTTGTAGAAAACAGCGATTTACAAGAAAATTTATAGGAGGGTTGACTGTATGTGAATGTAAAATTTTTGTTGCATTTTGTTACAAAATACAATTAAAAAACCTAACCCCCAATTTTATATGTACTTAGTCTTCTATAGCGCGTAATTCTATAGCGTGGTTTCCATCTCAGCATTGCCGAAGGGATTTATTTATTTTAAGGTGTATCCCATGAATAATTATTTTCTTATCTTAACTTTTTCCAATCTGTGGACAAGGCGTATTGGCTTAAAATATTTTTTGGCAAAAAAATCGAACCACTTTTTTTTCTATTTGTTTATTAAAAAAATGTCTTATATTAAATAAGATATCAGCTCTATCAAGCCCTATAGATGTTTCTTATTCATTTTACAAATGAAAATCAATTATTATATTCGTAAAATAAAATTAATGAGAGTAGAACCGAGATTCGACCAAAATAGTCAGAGTAGAAAGGATTAAAAAACAAGAATAGTATTCATCTTGCTTCAACTAGTACTGACAATTAATAATTAAAATAAATATATTTCTCAGTGTAAAGAGTTTATGTCACAAGATAATAAAGTTAAAACTGTGGTGTTGATAGCTTGCATCCGGCTTAAATATTTTCGCCAGAGGAAATATTAAAATTTTATACATTGTTCGCATTCCTCGGAAAACTTTTACATATTTTCGGGCACATTTTTGAAATAATTTGAAATTTAATATGTTGAATTATTTTAGCTAATGTGATATTATTTTACCACCGACCTTTAATACGTCGGCTCCTCTGTAAGCTGTAATACGAGGACGAATATTCACCCTTGATAAAAAAAAAAGTAGACAGCATTATGTGTTGCTTTAAATGAAGGGATTAAAAAGCTCGTTGATAAATAAAAAAAAAATCGAATATTGATATGGTCTGTAAGTGACAAAAGACTGAGACACAAAGACCTACATGTCCGATAGTCAGACAATGAAACGTGGAAGACAATGTTAGAAGCAGATTAAGCAGTGAGAGCGACGTCCCCAATCCATAATCTCTATAAATAATTAATACATAGAATGCCGTATTTGATCCTATAACCAAAAATAAATAATTACATTTAGCACATAGATCATTCGTAATGAGCGTTAATCAATGATTCTGTTCAATGTATCTCCCGTTTGCTTTTGTCGGTCTTTTGCTTGTCTGCCCTTTTTCGGGTAATTAATCAAATATATCTTCATTAGTATTCGAAATACGATTATCCAAACACAATTTTAAAAATATATCGTGTGCTTTCATCTCTATGCATACAAATAGTCGAAACTTCGATTGGTTTACCAAAAATATTTATATTAATATACATTTTTTAATAAATAATATTTTTTACACTCATAATTTATAGGATATTCATATCATTTAAATATTTTTATTATACTACTCCTCTCATGATCAATGGATACATGCGGTCTAGGCACTAGACCGCCATAAATAACTTCAGTCATAAATTTTCAGCCGAAACTTAGAGTTTGACCAGCCCTGCTCTCTATTATATAGCATTGTATGAATATTCGAACATGCATAATATTCATTTCGAATCGTCTAAAAATATAGCGGTATCGTTTCGAATCGATATTCTATTTAAAAAAAAAAGATTTTCTTAGTATAGCTCGTTGGATGTTGGTGTAATTGAAAATTCTTCCTCGTAGTTCAATGAAGAGGACACATTCTTCCCTGTCGTCACCCCGGCGCGAGGTGTGTTTTACAAACAAGCACTTCTGCATCTATTTTCCTATATAATTATTTATTATTTAATAGCATATATCGTGGGATGCTGCGACCATAAATAACGGCGCTGATTAATTGATCGATGTTGCAAACGGCTGCCGTTATCTGAAAATTGTGGACAAAAATAAAATGAAAAATTTAACGCTGACCCAATAACTAAGATTTTATGTCGATTACTGAACGTGACCGTTTTAGATTTTAATTATTTATATTTATTTTTATATTTCTGCAGCGGACGGAATACACGAGACATGTTTTTGCCTAATTCAATTAGTTTTCTCAACATTTACTTTTTGTCTCTTGCGTTTGCCACTGTCGAAGTTGTCCGTCGAATTAGTTAATTAAACCATTAGGTCTCGCGACACAGCACTGCCGTTTGTATTGTCGTTATTTATTCACTGAGTAGCCTCAGTCTAATGGAAAAGTTCATTGTTTTGCCGGGACCAGAGGAGCTGATTGGCTCCGAGTCTTCGGCGAAAAGTTGCGCCGAAAGACGGAAAGGAGGCGGCACGGCGTTCCGGTCTCGCAATTATCAATGGGAAACGTTCCATTGTCATTTTCGTCTTGGCTAATTAACGCAACAATCGAGATCGTTATCAAATTGTAAACGGATTACAATAAGTTGGAGCATCGGAGGCGCCTTCTGCTGTTTGAGAGACGCCGACGCCGAGCGTCGATGTATAAACAAATCCAATATTATAACAATGGCAAGAAAATTTTGCAAATTTTACACAATGGTCCATTTAATATATTTTAATAATTTATATAAATATCATCATCATTATCACCATCATGTTTAGCTCCTCAGCTTGTCGGAGGGCGACCCACATTTTATAGACCTGTCCGCGACCTCCAGTCTATGACTGCATCGCCCGTCTTCCCTGCGGTCCACATTGCCAATCTACTTCCTCTTCAGTCGGGGGATTCTTGTGGCGATGTCACTTTAGTTTAATCGCGGATCGTTTCGTTACAGATTCGATCCCGCAGAGATATACTTAACATTGCTCGGTCCATAGCCATCTGAGTCACTTTCAAATGGTATAACTAGTACCGCTGTAAGTGCCCATATTGACGCCGTATTCAGGTTATTACTGAAAGAATACATTGGTTAGCTTAATCTTCCGTCGTACTCCTTGTTGAAGTTATGTCCTTTAAGGTAAATAGTCTGGTTTACACACTCTTGTATTTCCTCTATAGTGTTTATCTTGACTGAAATCGGTTTATGTATACAGTGGAAACTCTCTTAACGAGCACCTTGCATAACGAGCAAAAAAAAAGTGAAAAATTGCTCTCTTAACGAGCGACATTTCGCATAACGAGTGACGCAGAAAGGGAAAGTCACAAACGATGACGCACTTGTGTGTGTTGGATCGTATTTCACAGCAAGAAGTTATGAAGGAGAGTTTGGAGGAAGAGGAAGTAGCAGAGAAACAATCTTCGGACGCAATAAGAGAAATGCTGAAAGCATGGGAAACTGTTTCCTCGTACATTGAGAAGCATCATCCTAATAAGGAGGTGGCTATGCGTGCTACAAACATATTCAATGATAACGCTGTGTCACATTTTCAGCAAATTTTAAAGAGTCGGCTAAAGCAAATGTCTCTAGACAGCTTTCTAGCGAAAAATAATTAATTATTTGTCATAAATTAACAATATTGCTAAGCTTAGCCGATTTTTTAAAAAATAAGCTTTTATTCAGGTTGTTAAGGATCTTTAAATAATTTATAAGCATAAGTATTTTATTTGAATAGACGTTAAAAAAATATTTGCATGCAGCTACATTATCGTGTTTTATATTGATTTATATGAGAAAATTAGTTTCGCTTAACGAGTGTTTTACACAAACGAGCAATATTCTGGAACGAATTATGCTCGTTATGAGAGGTTCCACTGTATATCATATTTTTTTTTACATATTTATTTTAAAATCGACTAAGAGGCACCACAAAGGTCTCTTAACATTTTTTCTTATTCTTCTGGGGCTCCCACCGCAATAACTCTCATGTCATCTACAAATCTGAGGGTTGTAATATACTCTGCATTTATATTAATGCCTTGTCTTTTCTAATGTAGAAGTTTGCACATATTTTCAAAAACACAGCTGAATAGTTTTATAGAGATCTTTAGGGAGGTTTCCGTACAGCTCAGGTTTCGATGATGTCGAAGGTTTTTTTATAATCCATATACGCCAGACATAGAAGCTAGTCTAGTTGTTGGAATTTATATAGCTTTTTTGAGATTCTTCTTACTATTACTTACTTTGTTGAAGATTTCATATATGTTGTAGGTAACATGCATATTATTTCGATAATGTAAGTTAACCGCAACTAAGCAAAGTTAGTAGTCGTATAGGTGTGTGACGAAAACTAGGAATCCAGGGAATTCTTTATAACACTGACTCATGAGTATGTAAGGGGAAGTGACCTGTTTCCTTCGCATGTTTTATAAACATATTTATGTAGGTAGTTTGACGCCTTGGAATTAATACATTTAATGCCTTGGCTAAATAAATAATATAAATTTCAATCCAACTGAAATATTATTAAAATTAACCAGTGTCGTGGTTTGACACTGGGGGGAATATTAGTGTGAGAGACTCATTCCTCTTGCATCTTTAGAATCTTTATCGTATCTTTATATTGGTGAATTGCGCTTTGAAATCTTTCTGTTATGCCATTTATCCATCGTAGTCAAATAGATTTGTAGTTCTTTGAGAGGATATGTCACCTTTGTTGAAGAAACGAGTAAACAGATATCTGCTTAATACTTCTTGAGTTATTCCCATTTAGATTAATAGACTGATTGGTTTTTGAAATTCTTTTAATAGGGAATTTCTTCCGGCCTTCAAGCTTTTCTATTATTTTATTGTTTCAAAAAGACTTTTATTTGGAATTTCTTCTGTATACTATCGAGGAAGAGTAGCTCTTTTGTTATTTATCTCCCTCGTGCTCTGGTCGGATGTTGCTCTTATTATAGGGTATAGTTGAGTGTAACAATTCTCTACTTCTTCTTTAATCCTAGATCTGTTTGACGTGGTCTTTTATTCGGTTGTAGTTATTTTTTAAATTACACCTGAGCATACACTAAATATAATATTGTACTTACGGATATCTTGACGTTTTGTTTTTTCATAGAATTTAGAATGTCTGGTATTATAGTCTCGTTTAGTTGTTACTCGGATTGTGTCTTGTATAGCATTTACCAGTCTATTGTATATTTCGTCAACGTTTCTGCTACCTTTCATCGAATTTAGTTTGTTTTCTATGCTTTATTCGAATATTAACAAAAAATATTTATAAATTCGAAATTAGTTATTAAGCTTTTTCAGTGATTCTGTATCTTCAAGTATATCAAAAATCGAGTCAATTAATGGTGTTTTTCACAAATTTAGACATTTTATATTTATTCAGTAAGTAAAAATCCTCAAACACACCTAAACACATAACTAGTATTTAATAAAATCACTTATCTATAGATAAATCTGGTATGAATATTTTACAATGGAAAAAAAATGAGATAATTAATTTATATTGATTTTCTGATACTGTGGACAAATGACCATTATTTTTTTAATTACTGATTAATTATTAGACAATTATTATTTTAGTTTTTACTATGATTTGTGACGTCTTTAATAAAACAAAATGGATCTTGAGTTTAGTGAAAACATATTAAAATAATTCGATTTTCCTTTCAAGCCCCCGAGTTTTATGTCATACCGATTATTTATATAAAATATCGTTTTAACGTCAAATCTTTTTATGATGGTTTTTATATTTCTGAAGATTAATCTTTAGAGATTATTGTTCGAACCAAGATTCGTGGAGTTTTTATACTATTCCGCTGTTAATTAATTTCGGAAGGTTATAATATGACAAAGGAGGATATTAATTAAATTCCTTTTTCCTCCTTAGAACGCTCATAATATAATTACATAGAATGCTATAGAGTACAAAATTGCTTTGCAGGATTATTATTCGGATAATTTGCTTATTTAGAAATGATCTGGATTCATCAAAAACATTCAATGTAAAGCTCAGATGAAAATACGTACGATTTTCATCCTATGGCATAACACAATGTGCGGAAAACTCGATAATAGACATGTATGTTTAGGAATGCCCTCGCCTCTCGAGGCATCATGGAGAGTTTTCCGCGCGATAATGACGGAATTTACGAGTTTCTCCATTTAACATTATGGCCAAATATTTGTCCGGGATATAATGACCGACGTTCGTTTTCATTTCCAAATCGAAGTAAGTGCTCGCCGAATGCCGGCCGGGGACGATAAATTCCTTGTTCATTGATGCGGTTAAGCTGGAATGTTGACCACTTAACCTTTGGCCATAACGGCTGCGGCTGCGGCCACCACCAGTCCCTGTCCCCGGTCATCTTTTAATATCGTCGAATATTACCACCGGACCCGGAGTATTTAATAACCCCTACCATCGGGCGCGCACATTTTACGAGGACGCAGGTAGCCAATAAAATGGCTCGCAAAAATGCACTAAACCATCTGAGACGTGCCGATGAATAAACACGATCTCGATGGAATAATAATTAGCGAATTCTATGTATGAGCAATGTGGCGAATCTATTTTATGGTAAACTTTCAAGTATTCTATGTGAAATTTGCCGAACCGTCTCGCTGCAAATCTCTTGAGACTCACGGAAAACTTTTGACGGGTTAGTCCGCGGATTGAATTTTAATTATTTTCATGTAAAATGTGATGTGCAATATCAGCGAATTTCGCTAAGAATTTTCATTTCAAATGAAAGGTATTCGTGAGTATTAATATAAATCTATTGTATTTCATATAAATATATATTTTAAATAATTGCTGCAATCGCTTTTCAGCTGAAGAGTCGAATTTAAATATTTTCATTTTGATGATAAATATTTATGAAGACCTTTTCAAAAAATCCATATTTATAAGGGGTCGGAACACCCCAAAAAAAATTCAATTGATTGCGCAAACTATACTTTAAATATTACCCAAAAGTTTTTCGAGAGAGGTCAAGTTTTTTGGGAAAATTCAAATATATTAAAACACAATAAAAGTATGAAAAAAAAGTACGCGAGATTTATTCAACGATTTTCCGCTCCGTAATTACGGAAACGATTTCGGTTTATTCGCGATTTTCATTTGAGCCTCTTTTGCCGTATGAAAGATGAAAATAAAAAACAAATGAAAATATATTCGTTTTGAACAATTACATTTTCCAAGGACGCGTTTCGGAGCATCAAAGTAACACAAATTAATGAACTCATATTTTATTTTCCATTAAGCCCACCTTTAATGTAAATACAATGCTTTCTATATATAGACAATTTAAATAAATAAAAAAAATCTTTTAAATTCTGTGATGCTTTTCTCTCTATCAGCAGGAAGTATTATTTTCCGCTCACAACGATAACATAGGAAACTATCTCTTTACAACGAAAAATCTCATCTCAGTATCCGGCATCCGACTAGAGCAAGCTCGTGTGTGTTAATCTGACGGTTTTGTGCGAGGGTAAATTTTATCCCTTTGTTATATTACCCTTTTTGTGGTAACACAACACTAACATATCACTATAATAGTGAAGATTATTTAAAAGATTAGCCGGATGACCAGTAAAAATGCTCCCTATTTAATGTTTCATCATGGCCGATTCGTGAGATGATTTCAAAATGTCTGAACATCTGGCTGCTGTCTGAACTCTATGATTAATTAATTTAATCTCAGTTTTCAAATCAAAGGTTGGCTCTGTATCAAGGAGCCATGTTACGTCATTCGAACCGCAACTAATGCATTTCTGATTATCTCAAAGCGTGGTGACAGTCTCTGCACTCTGGTTAAACATGTGATATTCATTGATTTTGAAATTCTAGTGATATTACAATTTAAATCTGATTTTATTTTAAATAAGGATAAGGATTTTTTTAACAAAAATACTTTTTTGGTCATATTAAATATTAATACAATGTAGGTCATAGCTATTTCTAAAAGGTTTATTTAATCCTAGCAGATGATTGATGATGTATTTTTCGTTTCATTATATTTTCTTTAATTACGGTTTTTTAGCCTCGATGGTAGGATCTTTTCAGTAATGATTTATATAGCCATGTAACTTTTAATTATAAAAACAATAAAATTTAAATGTTTTCAATTTATTTTTGTTCTTTTAGATGTTTGATAATTGTAGATAACTAAGATGAATAAGGAATGTTTACTTTTCTTTGGTTTTTAATAACCATTGTGCATTGATACTCTTTTAAAAAAATATTTTTTAGGGATTTGTGTGATGTTGAATCTTCTTGTTTTAGCTAGTTGTATTTCTAGCAGCTTCTATGAACCTCTACTTTAATTAAACTGCCTAAACATATTTATAATCCAAGTTTAAACGACATTTTCTATCCGAATTTCGTTCTCGCTTTTAAAGCGTTGTTTTTTTTTAGTTTTATGCTTAACCCTTTTAATCCCAGCCTTTTTTGCATAGAATATGCAAAGAATCCCAAGCAATTTTTTGATAAAACACGATAGTTTTTATTATTTTTTTATCTCGGCTAATGATTCATTTAAAAACATAATTCTTTCTGTGGAATATATGATAATAACTAATCTTCAAATATGAATAAAAATAATTATAAAAAAAAATATTCTTAAAACTACATAAACTTTGAGTTTGAATCATTTTATGTAAAGAAATTTATTGGAAAAGAAAATAGAAAATAGAAAATGGTTTTTAGTCAATATATAAAAAAATAAAATGAAAATGAAAATAAAAAATGGACATATAAAATAATGGTATTGTTTTGCAAAATTTGCAAATATCATGAACCCTTCCAGAAACTTATAAAACTTTTTTAAATAAATGTGTATAAAGGTTTTTATAATTATTTAATACCTTATAAATAATCTAATCACATTTTGGACAGGGGTTGCGAACATTTTTATATAAAATACAAAAAAAATGGTATAAACAAAATTCTATGTGCATGTTAAAAATCAATAACTCGTCATAAACTCTTAACATGTCACCCCAGATATATATAGACATAGGAAATATTAACTCTTTGGGCTGCTATGTCTAGTATGTCTTGACAGGAGTTTTTTTTCACCAGCTCCTATGTCTAGTACGTCTTGACATTTTTTTTAAGTGAACCCTGATTTTTTCATTCTGTAGCATAAATATTATTTTCTATCAAATTCACTCAAAATAGCTCGGAGTTGATGGAAAGGTTCAAAAAAAAACTTTGGAGTCCAAAAGGTTAATACATCATTTAAAACATTATGAATTTAAATTAAACGAAAAAAAATATATTTAGCATATTTTTTTTATGATAGTTTTGAGGCCGACGATCGGCCCCGTGGGAGTAAAAGGGTTAATCTTCTATACACCAATCCCCTGCATATTCTTAACTGACTCAACTATAAAATATATTATTTTAATTTAAATTAAAATTTAAATATATAATTAAGAATTGATTCTAGTTGATGAAGGCAATAATTTTTCACAAACAGATTAGGTGTTCAATTTTCTTTTATTGTATATTAATCCTTTTCTTATGATGATGAAGTCGTTATTCAGAATCTGTGAACCTAATACAACTCTAACTCAAGTTTTAATTTTAAACCACATTCAGAATTTAGTTTATTAACATCTTCCCCTCCATGGGCCAGACGTATTGGACCAAGAGATTTTTAGCACACAACTTGAACCAAGTTTGTTTTATTTAATTTAAAAAAAGACTTGTTTTAATCGGATATCAGATCAAACCCTATGGATGCTTCTTATTATTTTTTTCAATGGATATCTCTTTTAATAAATTTGTAACAAAAAAAGAGTTAATCATATATTCGACTAGAGGCGGCCCTTTCATAAACACTGCGAAGCTGCAGCACCCCCAAGCAAATTAAGGAAAAATATATTAATATGTCTATTGATTATTGATTATATCATCATCATCATCATTTGCCAGTTGACCTTACCAAACTCTCGCATGGTAGTTGAGGCCAAACGAACCTCAGTCTCACACGTGACGTGAGGACTCCCCTTTCGTGTTCATACCGCGGTGACCCGAGCCGTCTTGGTATACGGTTTTTTGTAAAGAGTTTCCCTCTCTTGTCCATTGCTGGCATTGGACGTATACCTTCTGCCTTGTTGGTATCGGATTTTACCCTCTCGACTGTGTCCAGGCAAGTAGAAGGGGGTTTGTCTCGGCATTCGTTTGTTCTCTTCTCTAAGGCGCTAACTGCTTATAACAAGTCACGAGTAACAAGTAGCGAGCGACCACATATATCTGGTCTTGTGTTAATCCGCGCGATGTAGTGCAAGGGCGCTGTCTGCTGGCCAGATATCTGTAGCGGAGTGCGGGAGGGGGGGTTCTCACCCTCAAGCGTCGTGTCGCGCTGCAACTCGGTGCAGACATACTGACTCACAGCTTCTTTCAGTCACGTCCCACCTGTCATTTATTTTATTATTATTCATATTATTTAGTACTTCACCTTATTATTTTTATTTTAAATAAAATATAAGCGTAATATACTATATAAGTTGTAGATATATGTATAGACATCGTTAAATGTGTCAGAGTAACTATGAGTTTCTGTCGGGATGCGGATGTTAACTCTATTGTTTTATCGTACGATCAAGGGACGCCCGTATTGTGCCATGTACAATTTCCCGAAACGGTTTTTCGACTGGACCCATTTCCTATATTGCGTGTCTACAACCAGATAATTCGCCTATTGATTTTATCTGCGGCAGGAGCGCTCGCAGGGCCCGCGGAGAGGAGAGGCGAGATGAGAAAGAATAAAAAAAACAAAAGGACGCCGAAAAGTTGAGGAGTGACCATGTGGAAGTGTGATCAGGGTTACTGGCGCTGGCTGGATGGTCCCCCGCTCCGGTGACCCTGTGACCCACATGCCGCTGCAGCTTCAAGGCCCCGCTCCACTTACTCCCCAGCAGTCCCCAGATTTATTATTTAGCAGGGGGCGAGACGGGCCGGGGGGCGGCGGATCTGCCCCCCACCTGCCTCTATCGGACGGCAATCGCAGTTTGGTGCGAGCGTTGACTACTTCCCTAATGGGTCAATGGCATTGACACATTAGGGCCGTCCATCATTCGGCCCGTCCCATGGGACTTGAATAAATTTCGCAGACTAAATTTAACTGCCGCCGCTAAATATATTGCTTTGATGAATGTATATTTTTTTTTTATTTTTGACAGTGCGGTCTGTGGCAAAGTGGCCTCGAGTCGGGAGACCCTAGGGACCCAGAAGGGTGCCTACAACGGGCCATGTGTATACAATACGCTTCTAGTATGATTAAGTGCCTTTACTACGTGAGGCTGACACAAACAAAGTAACAAATTAAAACTGGGTTAATTGAATTTCAATAAAGTGTTTGTTATTGCTTGTGTCCTGTCACTTGCCTACTGCTGACGTATCTTTAAAGTTAAACTGCTTATTTATAATGATTCACTCTATTTATTTTGCCTTAGCCTCTGTATTCGCCGGATAAACACCATACTACTTTATTTTTAATGTTTTCATTGACGAGATACTTTTTATGCATGTTGCAGTATGCGTCTTTATTTTTTTACAGTGGCGATTTGGGGGTGCTGCGGAATATTATAAACTAAAAAAGTATATTTCACTCATATTTTAATAATAATAAGGTAAATTATAAATACTAATAATATTAACAACAATACAATAAGCAGGCCCAAATAAGTTGTCAGTATGACTGTTCCAAATCGCAGTGCGACGCAGCGTTTGACAGCGAGACCCCCCTCTACCTCCACTACCGGCCCCCATCTATACAATACATGACGCCAGCAGTACTGACAACCGGGCAGCGCTCTTAATCCACATCGCGTAGAGTAACACTTTCCGCGTAGGTACCGGCCAGATTAATAAATATAAATTATATTTATATTTTTCGTCTCTAACGGATTCTTCACCACAGAGCCAGTATACTCTGGGAAGGAAAACCCTAATCTGTTGACCAATAAT